>VYXC01010662.1:1827636-2025354 GCA_013397175.1 Platysteira castanea | reverse complement strand
CTGAGGGAGCACGGGCAGCCTCGGCGGGCCGAGGTCGCGGGGCGCTCGGCGGGCACCAGCCATGGGGTGTAGTGAGGTGAGGGCATTGCTCTGGAGAGTCGGCCTCTTCCTCCCCCTGCTGACAGCGCGCCCCGCCGCCGCCGGGCACGTCGCCAGCAACCACGGTGAGTGCGGGCGGCCGCGGGTGCGCTGCGGTGCGGGCTCCCCGCAACTTTCCGGCGGGCGCGGGCTGTGCGGGGATGGAGGGAGGGGTCCGCACCTGCGGCCGCCAGCTCGGCCTCTCCCGGCCGCGGACGGGGCCAAGGGATGCGGGGACACAGGGATGCAGGACCGGGCGCCTCCCGGCGGCCACCCCTTCCTGCCGCCCCCAAAAGTTGGGCGCTTGCGGCCACGGGAGCAGCGGGGCTCCGCTGCCGTCCCCCGCCGGGGATAACTCCGCGGCTGCCGGGAGCTCTCCACTGTCGCCCCCGGCACCCTCAGCCGCCGGGGTGTGGGACTGAGAGCAGGGAACCGAAAGTTACCGCCCGGCGAGGTGGAGCGGTAGCATCATTTTACTTGAAATGTGGGTTTAAGGTTTGCTTCAGCCCTGCCGAACGCAAAGCCCTTCTGAATGGGTTTGAGAGAGCTCATTGCGCCTTAAGGGGAATTGTTGCTGGTGAGCGAACTGTTCAAAGGTGCCTGACTGGCCTTAACACCTAATTTTTGCATACTACGGGCTGATGGTCGGAAAAAAGCCCATTAAAAATCTTTGTAACAGGTGCATGCTCATCAGGTCACACTGAAGATGGTATTTTAATTCTTCGGGTTATAAGGTGTGCGTTTAAGAAAAGTACCTCTGGATTAAGAGGGGAATCATCCTGTTTGTAGACATAAAAATGCATAGCACGCCCAGAGGATATAATAGGAAGAACTGAAGAAAAGAGCTCCGACCTGATTATGAAACATCATGTTACATGTTATCAAACATCTGGATAGAGCAGAGAATTTCCTGAACTGCTTGTTTTGTATACATTTCTCTATTTAAGCTGCAGAGGATGCTTCCATTCCCAAAGTATGAGAGGCTTCTGTACCTTTAACATTATTTTTGTACAATTTGGCTTTTTTGAGGTGTGATGTGACTGAAAATAAAGGAGCTGAAAGGTAGCTCTAGATGTTGCTGCTGACAGAAATTATTTTACCTGCTCTATTGAAAGGAGCGTTGCAATTGACAATGGTGGAAAGTAATGGTGAAAGAAAACAAACTGGGTTTAGCCGTGGAGTACTACCAAATATACAGTTCATGTATTTTCACAGTTTTGTTCTGCAGTTTGTTTTCAGTGTTCTTCGTATCCACCCCAGTAACAGTAAAATCAGAGAATAAGATCTCTAGAAAACAGGGAAGAACCATAGTGTGGCCACAAAGCCCCTGTGCTATCAGGGTGAGTTATGGCAAGGACATGCCAAGTTACTGTGATTCCTTTACCTCTCCCGTGCTAAACGTGATGAATAATTCCAGGTTGTAATTGTAGAGCCTAAAATCATATCAAGGCTGATTTTTGCCCTTTCTTATGTCTTGGAAGACATCAGACTCTCACAGTGGCACAACCCAGTTTTCCTTTGATGTCACAGGCATTAGTGCATGCTGATGTCTCCTGCATTACCACAAGGCCTAACATGGCACACGAATGTGATTTTTCAAAAAAAAAAAAATTCTTGATGTTGTCGAATAGCTAAGGCAGCATAAAAGGCAAAGGGTTTTTATCAAATAATGCAACTTAGATTAGGTTTCTAGACTAGTATTTGATATTCTGGGATTCAGTTAATAGTGTTTAAATAAGTGTTTTAAAAGGCAAGGATGGGGAAAAGTAACCAAAAGTCCGTCAGGGATGAAGGGGTTTCTTGATGTTGATGTCAGTTTTCTAACAAGGCCAGGTGTTGTGGTGTTGGCTGCAGAGTACTGGTGAATTTCCTAACTTCTGAGTAACTTTTTCTGCACGTTGCTTCCAAACTTCAGTAGAACAAGCAGCCTCTTGCCTTTGGTACTGCCATATCACCATAAAAATCGAATAATAAATATAACTCAATAAATATAACTCAGCAAAACCCAAGTGAACTGAAAATGGACTGAATTAATACAGGTGCTGTAATACACACACTCCCACCTGGTTAATAAAATGCTAGCGAAAAGAGTCTGCTCTTAATGATAACTCTCTCTAAATCCAGGAATTGAAGGAAAGGAAATTACTGCAATAAAAAAGTTGCCCATTGTGGAAACACTTAAACGTGGAAGGTTAAAATGCCGGTTACTAACACTTGGCACCCCAGCTGCAAAGAATTTTTTAAATCTTGTGAGGAAACATAATTTCTTTAAATTTTCGTGAAGTGATATTTTCAGTGTGCATATGTTGAAAACATCTTCACAATGACTGCTGTTGGGTTTTCACTAATAATTATTATAATGATATATTAACTTTGCAGTCTGATGTATTTTGTCTTCTATTTTGTGTTTAGAAACATACCAGCATTAATACTAAATTGCAAAGGAATGTTTTGTTTGGGTCTGGTGATTGTTTGGGTGAGAAGGATGGAAGGGGAATAGGTTTATTAATCTGACTTGGTAAACAGACAGCCGTTCAACTTCATTCTTAATGGTTTGTTTCCTGTTATTAAAGAGGGATTTTCAGAAAAATAAGGTACTCTGGTCTTATAAAGTGTTATTATAACCACGTTGGGATTAATCTCTTTTGTTCTTGTCGAACAGAAAGAAATACATATTGTTTTATATAGCTCTAAGGCTCTTAGGTTGTCATTCTTCACCCAGTAAATCAATGTGTGGTGTCTTAGAGGATCTGTAGCAAGGCAGGCGCAAGCAATACTATTGACAGGGAAGTGAAGGTACTCATTCATCTTCATGGAGTGGTCAGCTCAAAAACATATTATGACCATGCCAAGGGCTAATTTTTACTGCTCAGAAAACCCCTGCAGGTGGGCAAGGCCATGGAATTGCATAGGAGCAGTGAGCAGTGTAGGGTGTGCCAGAGCTGCGTGGAACAGAGGGCTCAGTTAGTGGTGGAGGTTGAGTGAATGTTCCTAGAAATTTTCAGTGGTTGCCCATGACACCCAGTATGAGCAGGCTACAGGGCAGGATTTCAGCGTGCCGTGGTATGGCTTTGTTCTTTGCTTGCCAGAACACAATGAATTGGGCAATTACTAAAATTACAGATAATGGCATCTGACCTGTGCGGTTCCTTATGCAAAACTTGTGGGAGCTCTTAAGGTAAAGGTCACACCAGGTAACAGCTCAGCAGTTTCCTGTGCTAAGCATGTACACATGAATATTTCTACATAATATAAAAGTCAAAGAACATTTGTTTCTACACATATGTAAGCCAGAAAGAGTTTTTGTACCCAGGCTCCTTTCAGGTTGTATCTGCTGTTACGTATCACCAGACAATTAATTCCTGAAGCCAGCTATAGAATTTGCAGAGTTTATAATAGTCATGTCTAACAGTGAAGTGTAAAAAAGCTGTTGCTTTTTCAGTTTTCAGGTATCATTACTTCTTGTCACGTTATGCAAGGTTGATCTTTTTATTCATACCTCTAAAAGGCGCCTGCATTCATTTTTCTCCTCTTACAGAAAAAAAAGTTGAAATAAGAAATAATGTCAAATGTCAGTTCTGAAATTCATATAGCCTTTATTTTCACAGTGATTACACTTGATGTAAATTGGGTAGCTCAAAGTGGGTAATAAAGCTTTTTGATTCTGGTAGTAAAATATCAGGTAGATTACTAATGACCTTGAGGTATTCATCAGTTCAAAGTTGGCTCATTTTTATTCACATATTTATTTTTACAGAAGTGCCATCCACCCCATATAGGCACTCTTTCTGAATACAGAACTCAGATTTTTTTCTGTAGCAATAAGGAGACCAAGGACTAAGTGTGGAGAGACTGAACTTTTCTCTGAATGAAGCTGACGTTTTACTGCTAGAGGATATCTCTTACTTTGAGGTCTTAAGTACCGTAGAAAGGCTGTGCTGCTGCCTGTGTTGTGCTAGTCCTGGTGAATTCTGCTGTTCAGTTGTCCAGCTGATACTTTGTTAAGCTTTTACATCATTACAGAAACATGAGAAGATTAAAGAAACCAAGCCATTGCAGTTAATGTGTGTCATTCCCTTTTCAGCATGTAGATAAAATCGTTAGCAAAATCATACTTTAGTTTCAAGTTCTTAAGAAACTTTTAAAAATGTTTTTTACCCGTGTGTAAAATCCCACATCCATATGGACTTGAGTGCTAATGAAGACTTGGGAACCTCTGCAGTTGTAGATATGCATGAAATGACTTGTTATCCAAAAGCCTGGATTTGTGTGCCATGAAATGAACAGATTTGCAATTAATGGTTCAGGATACATTCCTGGTGTTGTGTTTGGCAGTACTGAGTGCTGTCTGGGTATTTTGTTAATTTTTTTTTTTTGGACAAATGAGAATGGTTGGTATGGAAATATTAAATATTAAGAAATGCATAGCTTAAGCGGATACACTTTAAAACCAAATCAGTACAGTAGTTTTCATGTAATTTGCAGGAGTGAAAACACCACAGAGGAATTGAAGTGTTTCCTGAAGTTTACCAATTAAACTGTCTGGTCAGACATCACTCCCTCTGCGAGGTCAAAAAGTTTACCAAGGAAAACAAGAGAAGGAAAGAGCGTGTAGGAAATTAAGGGTTTTTGATGAAAATCTCCTCTGTCTTTCCAGATGGATGGATTCTTTTAGATCTTAACTCTGGTTGCGGGTTTGTTTAGGGTATCTGATGTTAGAATTTTCACTTGAGAATTTTAGAGAAACCTAAAAGTCCAGTCAGTTGTTTGTCAGTAAGACACAGAGTAAGTCAATATCCATTTTGTTGCCTATTTTTTCTTTTAAATGAGAAGTCTAATGTTTAAAAATCTCACTTAACTGATTAGGGATGTTGGGAAAATTATATATGTGCAATATGGGAAGCATTTTATTATTCTTGTATCCCATTATAGCATAGCTGCTTTAGGATATATTCCTAGTCCAGCTGTGTGTGTAAACTGGAATGTTTCATTAGGATCCTTGGATTTCCCCAACTTGACAGTGACACAAAGATGAGTCTGGCCTTGTGTTTGATATGCCTGTTAACATGCTGAACTCTGTGACAGGGAGGATGATAAACTGGATGGAAATAGACAAGTTTGGATAAATTATTTATCCAAAATCTATCCTGACCTCCAGAAACCATGTTATAATGCAGGAGAGGTCAACAAAAAACTATCTGTTGTGAACAATACGCCTTCAGAAGCTGTTTTTTAACTTGTAAATTATATGTCAATCTTTATGGTAAGGTGTTAGAACTGAGAGTTACTGCTGAAAAGATGTCTCTCACATGATAAAACCACAATTTTTTTCAGTATGTCTTTGTGGACCATACAAAAGTGGTTAAAATCAAATGAGGAAATTATCTTTAGCTTGTTCGTTTCTTATAATCCCCTTAATCTTCCTATCACTTACTCCAGCTATCCTTATTTTAGTTCCAAGGATTCTTTTGTTATCAATATTGAAACACCTTTTGTGTAGGTCGGCTATTGATCATTCCCACCTCTAAGAACCACTCTGTTCAACATAATCATTGAAGAGAAGTCGCTTCAGTAAATCCAGCAGCCAATTGTGACCTCAGGGCTAATTTTAATGTGTTACAGAGCAGAGCTTAGAGACCAGTCGTGGCTTTCCATAAACTGCATGTTTTATATCTGAAGCTCGCTGATCCATTGTATTAAAAACCCAAAAAACCAAACCCCAGAACTCTCTCAGCAAAACTGAAACCCAAACCCCCTAAGGGTTTACTCAGTAGGAAAGTTCTGCTGATTTATCTCACCCACACAACATGATATTTCTTGAAGTTAGCATTTCTCTCACTTACTGCCTTGGGTATCTGTGTTTGGACTAAATTCTACCATCCTGTAAAAAAAAAGCTGCTGAATACCTTGATAATCAGTAATTAGAGATTCGTTAATTTTAATAAAGGAAGGTATTTTAATAAGGCTGTAGATAGTTTCATAGATAATAAAAAACCCTTGCCCAAACAATGCATTTCCCCCCCTCTGGTTTATGATACTGTACAAACAGTTTTCTGCTCTTTAAACAATTGTTTTACAGTAGGTCATGGTACTCCTCCACCTTCAAGCCGGTAGCTACTATTACTTCCTTTTATGGATCTATTCTCTTTCTAAATATATAAAGCATCAATAGTTATTCTGTGTTTTTAAAGAAAGTTAGAGGTATTTTGGTCTTTAAATTAAGACTAGATTTAAAAATTCCTGTAATATTATTGACTGACATTTCTTCTGACAGACAAGTAGGGTCAGGTCTTTAAAATTCACAAGTGCTTATTTCATGAGGAAATTATATCTATATTGAAAATAAAGTTTCTGTTCTGTAGAACAGTCTGAAGATTTAAAATGTGTTTTGTCTCAAAATAGAAATTCCTGGTTTGTGTTTAGGTAGATTTCTAAGGAGCTGACAGATTTTTTTTCCTCCTGAGAGGTGGTTTTATGTGCTCTAGGTTGTCCGAGTCCCAGCCACTCTTTGAAGATGTGTGGTGTTTGCTGACAGAGTCTCCAAGAGGAGCAGTGTCCCACTGGTGAGGGCAAGTGGGACACCACAAGCGATACTTGGGTGAGAAGCAGTGACATAAACACAGCAATGCAGAGGGAACATTTTAATATTTGGGTGTGTTAACTGCGTTGATAACACAGCTTTCCTTCATGCCAACATGTTTTCGGAGGTTTTAGATGAAAATAGTCAGTGCTGTGGCACTTCAGTGCAGGAGGAAGGTGGGCGCAGGCACCATGAGGAACAACCTCCTGTGGAGGTGCACACACACAGTGAGAACACAGTTAAAAGGTGAATTTGCTGGGAGCTCCAGTGCCTCAATCCATTTAATGGCTTCTGCACCCAGAACAAAAGGGGAAAAGTCACACACAGCAAACAGTATCATTGATGCATGTAATGAGTGATTTGTTTTGGCTGGGGACCCTTGGTTAGAGTGCACTTGCTGCTGTAATTTGTATTCTCTGACTGCTGGTTGCTTCATGCTTAAAACAAAGGAATAAAAGAACAAATTAGAAAGCATTCCATAAAATAATGCAGTAGCATTTTAATTGGGGTAAAAGTGGTTGTTTTTCTGAATGTTCCCAGGCTGATTCTCTCAGTGGGTTTCACCTGCTGGTTTAAAATCCAATTTTATAGAAAAAAATCTGCTAAAATTTAGAATTGTTCATATATTTTGGACATATTAAAAATATCAAAGGAGACATTGCCATTTTCTTCTGTAATGCTTCCAGTATTTGTGGCTGAATGCATGGAAAGCATTTGGATGAAGGATTCATATTTCAAAATGTGGTTTGAATCCAGCACTTTCTGCTAAACAAAGTGGGAGCATATGAAATTGCAGAGTCCTTTTTACTCTCTTGTGTGTGGCTGCTGAAGACCTTTGCAAAGGAAAGCAAGGGAAATGTAAAACCTTTGTCTGTGGTAGATTGCTTTTGTTTGTATTGCAGAAGTTGCCAAACACTTCCACACCAGAATGATACAGTAGAAACACCCGCTTAGAGGGTTATTTCAGATTTAATAATTTAGTTGAGTGGACTTTATTTTTTAGAGGAGCATTTAATTTAGGTAAATATGAATACTGTTAGCATTTAGGAATGGAGAAACATGATGAGAGCTGTGGCACACAAGAGCTTCTGAGCCAAACTCTCACTCAGCTTCCATGAGATGCGATGGGAACCCAAAATCTATTGTGAAGAGACAAAACTAGGAATGTTTACCCTGTGATTTTGGTATGTGGTGAAAAAGTCATTAAATTACAGATTTACTCTGAATTTCAGAAAGAGTTAACCTAATTCTTGTAAGAAATACATCTCATGCTAAAGGTAAGAATTTGCCTTTGTAAGATGGTGTTGTATTCAAAGGAAGAGGAGTGACAATACAGAAGAAAAAGCAGTCCAGTGGAGGCAGGTATCATATAAAAGCTGCCTCTGAAGGAATCTGGGATCACAAAAGGCAACTGGAGAATCACATGGTATTCCACGTCATTTTAATGGTTCTTCTTGATGCAGGTGAATATCATATACTCCCATTTTCCTACAATCATCTCATCTAATGTAGAAAGATGAATGCTGGTGGTTGGAAGGAATCCAGCATTTTTTGTCACTGTTGTTTAATCCAGGGCTCTGTGCAAACTTTAGGCTGCACGGAGAGTTCTTTTTTCAGTGTTGGATCTCTTCAAAACTACTATTTTCACAATGTTCTTTTGAGTAAGCCATAGTGTCTTTATAGCACCGATCTGAGGAGAGGAGTTAAAGGCCAAATTCAGTTCAGGTGACCAGTCTGTGACACCCAGGGCAAATTGCAAGGAATTAGTTTTCGATGTGCTCACACGTAGGTGGCAGAGGTCGATACAGCACCTTGGCTTTCAGTGAAACTCACTGTTATTTTTCTTTCTGTCCATAACTAAGTTGTTCTCTGCTAGGAACATTGTTTTCCTATTTTAAAAATCCATGATATAGCAAAACTCAATTTCTCTCAAAATGCTGACTGCAGATGAAGTAGATTCGTACCACACAAATTAAAGACCTGAAACCTTCTTGCCACTTTGTGTACCTGGTCTCTTAAGAGCCTTCCTGAGGGAGAGGTCAGAACCTCACAGCAGAAACCTTGGCCAGGTGGCCCAGGGAGCTGTTTGACTCCCACTGTGATGGGAACCAGCTCTCTTTGATGGAGACTCTGAGCCACAGGGACTGCTTCAGCTCTGGCTTTTCCTGACTTTTGGGTGTGGGACTTGCTAATCCCATTAGTGTAAAAATGTAGGTAATACAGACTTTCCTACTGCAATTTCTATATTTTGAAAGCTTCATTTTTTTCCTCTCCCTCCTCACGTGTCATTCACATGGGGTGCTTTATTTAGACTGACAGTGCAATCCTCTACTCAATGATCTGAATTACTTCAGGCGAGAGAGCTGCTGTCTTCCAGGGTGTAAGCATTAGATGATAACAAAAAGATGCACCTTGCCAATTTACATGAAGCAGCACAGGAATTTTGAAGCTTGCATGCTCCGTGTTTAAACTCCATGCTTAGATGGCAAAAACCTGTGTTGGAGGTTCAGGGAGTTAATTAACAAGAGTGAAAACCATAGAGGAGGTCGATGGAGGTCACACTTGTAGGGAGTTTCCTGCTCTGCTCCTTTCTCATGGCATCCCTTCAGCATCACTGAGTACATTAAAAGTTCTGGTAGTGCTTAGCCTATTCACTTTATCACTAATAATTTTCCTTAGAGATTTTGTAACGAGTAGTTTGGATTTTAAGTAATGTCCTGAGGGCTTAGCATTAGTAGGTTTCCATTACTTTAAAGGAAATTAGGAAATTATTTTCAATAGCTCTAGTCTGACAGATGCGTTTTATACTTGAGAGATGTGCCTGAAGAAATAAAAGCTGATGGAAATCTGTGTCATAGATGAATATTTTGAAAACAAAAAAGAAGATCAATAATAGATTAGGCTTGATTAGATGTTGACATTTGGAACTGCACATAGATTATGTTAAATTTAGTGACAACAGACAGTGTTCTTCTTGATTTGCATTTGTCCCTCCATTTGTGGTTCATGTGGATCATGGGACACACACTGTAAAGGTTAATGGATAAATTACAATATAGCTCATCTGATTGTTCAGGCTTCAGCCTGGAGGGCTGAAGGGGTTTATAATCTCTTTGTTTTATGTGAAACAGAAATAGTTTAATTCTTTTTCTATGAATTCTGAATTGCTCGAATGTTTAGATGAGTCCAAAATACCCCTACAGCTTCTGAGTTTTGATAAAATCACTGAATCATGGTGTGGTTGCAGTGACAGAGATCCTGGTCTGGTCTTTGTTTTCTCTCCCAAGCTGTCAGTATCATTTCCGTGTTACTTGAGTAAATGTGAAATGTGGCCCTTTGATAAAAATGTCATTCTAAAAACAGTGTGAAGATGTTTGGCCTAAGTATCTTCTTAGCTTGTACAGATACCTCAAAACAGGAGTTTTCAATGTGCTCTGTTAGCAGATAATTTGCATTAGTGTTCCCTACAGCTTTCCTTACCACCCCCCAGTGTGGTTAGTGACTACATGTGTCAGTGTTGGTGGAATCCAATTGCTTCATTTTTGTGAGGGACTCACCCTGCTAAAATGGAAGGTTTCAGTAATTCACCTGAAATTCCAGAAGTGGGAATGAATGAATGGAAAAATCCCCAATTAGCCAAATATTTTCCCTGCACAAAGATAATTTACTGTATGTCCATTTGCAGACATGGATGGCTGAAGTGAATCATGTGGAACTGCAATCAGTTGTGTAAATAAAATCAAGGATACACTGTAATTCAAAGGTGCAGTCTTTGGTTTATA
The DNA here is from genome assembly GCA_013397175.1 of Platysteira castanea. Classification (NCBI taxonomy): domain Eukaryota; kingdom Metazoa; phylum Chordata; class Aves; order Passeriformes; genus Platysteira; species Platysteira castanea. The sequence goes on along the minus strand of VYXC01010662.1, from coordinate 2,014,914 downwards.
TAAAATAATACTCTTCAGTTAAGCGCTGCTTAGTTAAGGGTCTTCTTTTCTATAGTGCCTGTAGGAAAACAAAAAGTCATTGAGTTGATGTTCAGTCTGTGGAAAGAGGGATTGAAGAACTGTTCAGTCTTTTGCACTAATATATTTTACCTTTAACTGTGATTTTGTGTGCTTGAGTCCCTCTCTGACCCAAGTGATTCTTCTTCTGATATCTGGTGTTCTTATCTCCAGATGGGTTGTGATTGCGCCGAATTCAGTGAATGCATCATCCAAATTACCTGGTTGGTTGAGCTGCCAGCTAGCAGCTCAGGTTGACTTCACCGTTTTTCAACATGGACAAAAAAAAATTACTTCGAATGTTTGGGTTTCAGGGCCTTTATTGCATGGGACATATGTTAAAAGCTTTTTGATCTAGTTTAAACTAAGAAAACTACAGAAAGGAATGAAGATATAGTCTTACTATGAAATGGTTTATGAATAAAAGAAAATTCTCTTTGGTGAGCTTCATGGAGGTAGTGTTCTTTGAGCAGAGAAACATTTATGCCGTTGTGAGGCACATCAGTATGATTTTCATTACACTGAAGTAATGAATTTTTATGAGTAAAGCTAAAATAGCAGTGAGCTGTCCTTTATTCAGATAGTGATATGGAACAGTACCTTTCTGATAAGGGAGAGGAGGGGAAGAACATAGGAAGACGAAAGAGAAGATAAAAAATAATCTAATTTTCCTGACTTTTTTACGTGAATATCGTCATTTACAAAATTTTGAGTCTAGTCTGGTGGTAAAAAAAAAATTTATATAACAATGTCATCTATAGCTGTAAGCATAGAGATTTGTAGACTCCAAACAGACTGTAGTGCTTTTAAAATGTACATAATTTAAAAAATATAAAAATTAAATTAATTCCAGTGTGAGGTAGGAAAGAAGTGTTATGAGCTTGAGTCCACTGATTCTGTTTTTATTGCTGAAAACTGCTACAGATCATAAAATGCAGTTTTACAGGCTATTAGTCCATAATGTGGATTATGCCCTTTCGACACTTATGTTAAAGATAAATGTAGTAGTTTGGAGAGACCTATATTGAAATTCTGTGAAGAGGGTTCAGTTATTATTTAAGTTCTTTTTACTGTGAACCAAGAGCGAGTGGGTTGGAGGGAGAGGTTACCCTTGGCTTCCAAGACAGGAAATGAAATTAGCAGTGGAAGGGTCAGTTTATCATTCAGCAAGTGGCTTCATTTCCGCGGAGGTGAGGAAAATATGTCACTGTAACATTACTGGCATTGAAAGCGTTTTTAATTATTCTTGAGAGAAAGAATTGAATTTGCATTATAGGAGTACCTGCAAGATTATTTACACTGCACTGAGGGGCTCTGTAACACAGGGTTGGGAAAGAGCTTTGTTACCACAGTCAAATGCCTCCTGTGATGCTGTATAAAATTATTAACTTTCATCTTAAATCTAGTTAAGCCATGTTCCCTCACTGCTCCTGTTGGAAGATTGTTCTGAACTTCAGTGCTATGAAATTCAAATACGTTTATGGGCTGCATTTATTAGTGAATGGTGCCTATTCATTTATGCTTGTGCTGGCACTGTCCCAAAGCTTAAGAACATCATTCTCATTTTTTATCCAGCTCACTATTGTAGGAGAAGTCACATCTCTTCTTTTCGGGTTTGGTGCATGGTTTTTCTCTTTCACTCAAGAGATTTCTGATCTCTCTGACAGTTACAGTTGCCTTTGCTTATTCTCCATCTTTTTTACTTCAATCTTTCTTGAAAAAAAAGATGGCCAGAACCACATACAGCTCTGCTGGTAAGATTTGACTGGTACTTCATGCAATAGTAGTATTTTTATTATTAGACATTTTCTGTGAGTTTTATCTCCTTCATTCTCTTACTGTTGGATTGGTGCTTGGTTGGCTTGTCAGCAGTTTTAAGGCAGATGTCTTCTCTTCTCTGACTGCTGCTACACTTCCATTTCATAAAAAAAATTCTGCTTGGCTCCCTTTGGATTGTCTGACATTTTATATTTAATGTCCTTCTTTATTATCCCAGATACGAAAAATTATTCCTTTTCTTCCCATAGACCCCCCATAGCATTTCAACCTTTAGTTGAGTTGACAATGCCTCCCAACTTTTCCATGAAAAAAAATCTCATTAGAGCAAGCCTATCCTGGTCAAGGACATACTTAAATGAGAAATAAAATCAGTCTTATGACTTATTTTTGAGGAATTGCACCACAAATTGCACAGTTAAATCTGTCTGTCACAAATTCATGCCTTTTATGAACTTGCTTACATCTTTTGTTCTCTATTAAAAGCAGCTAAAAACTCTTTTACAGCTTGTTTTAGTTTCCTAACCCAGTCTTACTTCTGACATTTACACAATGAAATGCACATAACAAGCTAAAATTTTCACTACTGATACGGTGTTGTCACACAAACAGTAATTTAATGATATCTTAAAACATAAATAATTTTTATAGATTTAAACCACTTTTTGGTTTGTATAATTCTGAATTAATGCTGAAGGAAGTACTGCTTTCTTGAAGTCAAATTGAATGAAATTATCCTCAAATTCAGCTGTAATTTTACCTTAATGCATTATAATTCAGATGTCAGCTATTTCTTCCATAATTTGATTCTGCTTGACTATTAGGATTGCTCAGTGCTTACTCTGTTTTATTGCTCTTAGATGAAATAAATTAAGCTGCGTAGCAATATAAAAGATAATATTCATTGTTATAAATTTGGTGTTTACACAAATGAAACATCTTGAATTCCCCCTTCATCTCTTTTAAATTAAGTATGAGATTTAAATCACTCGGTCTGATTGAGAGCAAGCACTGAAAATGAAGGGACTGTGGGCAATCAAAAAAGCACACTGAGATTCTGATCAAGGCATTCATTATAGGTGGTGGGAAACAGCACTAAACAATAATTGATTGCATTTGTGGAGAGTGTAGAGAAACCTGCCATGAGAAAATACTCTATTCATAGGCTGAGAATGATTTTGAACAGGTGGGAAAGTGAGAGGAGTATTTCCAGTTGCTCAGGTGTGGTGGTCGCTAGCTGTAGGAATAAAGGAGGCTTTAGATCTGTGTGGGTTTATGAACTTGGTGTCATAATTTTGTATTCAATTTTAAATGCTATCTCCCTTTATAGTAGCACTTTTAACTAGGAATGTAATCATATACTTAATTTTAACCAAAAAATGTTTCCTTTTAGGTCTGATTTTCTCCATCTGACTCCTTATAATCCTCAATAATTCTTTCTATAGGCAAAAAACCCCCCATACACGAGGTAAAAAATGCTTGGCCTGAAACTATTCATAGATCCAACAGTCTCAATCTAATGTATGCTAACTCTATCAAGGAGATTGTTTACTCTAGAATAACTCTGTCATTAGTGAAAATGAAACCTTGCTTCTTGCAGACAGCCTTCTGCCATGCAGTCTGAAATGAGAAGTGAAGACAGCTTCAGTTGTCTTAGTTTTAGTATGTCTGGTAAATTGCTGCGTTTTAAAAGACAGTGATTTAGAGTTTTACACAGATCAGTTACTAATAGCGATTTAGAATTTTACACTATCAGTTACTGATGATATATTTTGGATTCTAGCTACAGTTGTGGTGACAAGTTCTTTTAATGGAGGCAAATATGTGCAAAACCTGTTAGCTGTATCCGCTTTCCAACTCCCGCCTCGTTCCTGATGTGCAAGGAATAATAATGTTTCTTCTTAGCAGTCAGTGTTCGTTGTCTTCCTGTACAGCCTCTAAGTATGTTACCACTTCTCAGTACCTCTCCTGACTGCGTAGCGTTCTCCAATCCCTGTTTTCCTTCAGCTCCAGTTCTGTCTTCTGTTATGAATTTTTTTTGCTTTTCAGCATAACATCTCTCCTCCTCTCTGGTTTAAATTGAAAGAGGGTAGATTTAGGTTGGATATAAAGAAGAGATTATTTACTGTGAGAGTGGTGAAAGACTGCCACAGTTTGCCCAGAGAAACTGTGGATGCCTCATCCCTGGAAGTGTCCAAGGGCAGGCTGGATGGGGTTTGGAGCAATCTGGGATAGTGGAAGATGTCCCTGTTAGTGCAGCTGGACTAGATAATCTGTGAAGGACCCCTCTAACCTGAACTATTCTAAAATTCTGTGGTATACTGGATAGCCTTCCCAGACAAATTGAGCATTTTCATTATATTTTAGTCTTCAGATAGGAGGAAAGAATATTTTTAAAATTATTGCTTATTTTTCCCCTTAATAGAGTAACTCATCTCCACAGTTGTGGTGCTGTTTTTCCCCTTCTCATGTTTTTTGTGCTCAGACATTTCAGGCAGAATGGCAAAAGAGGGGGAAGAAAAAAAGTTTTGAAGAAAAATGTCATAAAGCACTTTTTAATTCAGACATTTCCTTTGCGGTGATCACTCAAACATAAAGGTTCCTGTCTTCTCCACTAGCAGTGTGAGTGTATTATTATATAGCCTATATTTGGCGTTGCCTGCAGAGTCCCTGGGCAGTGCTCCAGCCATCCTCAGTGACATTGCTCTTGCATCACTGGGTTGTGTAACAGGCACTTAAGTCTCAAGGAGCCCTTTGAAGCGGTGCTTTGAGCCCAGTCCCAGGGAGCTGCTGCCTTTCCAGCACTTGCCTTTACTGATGCAATGCTGTACCTGTCTAAATCACCTCCTGCACTACAGAAAAACTGAAAAAAAAATTTAGAAATGGAAAAGCAGTCTTTTTACTTTTACTTCTTGATATGAAATCAGATAAATTAGTTTATTTTCACCAATAAACTCACCCTTTATTTTATAGTTACAAAAGGAAAGAGGGTAACCAAAAACTGTGCAACAGGAGATCAGTTACTCAGGAGTTTACTGCATGAAAGATGGCGTTCTCAGATCTATTTAATGCTCTTCGGTTATCTTTGAAATTTAAATCTCCATGAACGTGCGTTAAAAGTATATCATTCAAAGCTCAAAATCTGTGCATAGTAGAGGTTAGTACTCCATGCTGTCCAATATTTTAAAGTAATTTGATCTTTGGTTAGATAGTCAAACTTATTTCCTGTCAAGTAAGTGACAAGATGCTGTATATTTATTTGTTGATAATGTTAAAAGTATTGCAAACCTAATTAATTGATAAAAACAGTTGAGCCTTCGTGCTGATGTTCCACTGTATGTAAAGAGACCAAGATTTTTCAAAGCTCCTGGTTATTAGCAGGTACTTTAGCTTGACAGCCTGACCTAGCACCTGTAAAATGTTCATGCTGTGAAAACTTGGTGCTTGACACCGTAAATTATAAATGAAGAGCTGGTGGAAAAAGTGACAGACTGACGAAGTGAAACAGAGAATTACAAAGCTCAAAAACATGAAACTGACTGCCTGTGTGGATATTTCATCAAAGGAGATAAGAAATATTTTAACGTTATGAATATAAACCTAGGAGATTTCTCTGAGAATATTTGTCACAAGTGTAACAACTCTGCTTTCTAAGAAGTTGAGTTTATTTTGGTATATTTTTGAGGTTCTGCATCAAAATAAAAGACAACGTGTGATATAGCCAAATGTTAACCCCATTTTCTGAGTTGCCTTTATGTTCCATCCTGCCAGGTTTTTTCATATGACTTCTGCTAAACTCCTCCATACATCATGGTCACTTTCAGACTACAGCAGTAAGGCCAACTGTATTAAATATTCCACTTCTTAGGCAGATAACTTATCAAACAAACCAGATACCAATTCAAGAAGCAAAGGAGAAAAACCGATCAATTTGCTTGAGAGCATTTACACATTTGAAAGTCATGATTGCTTCTGCTTTGATATGCCCACAGCTTGTGGCTCTACTGATGACTTGCCTTATCTACTGACAGCTAAAGTCATTACTAACCACATTACCTCTAACCAGCAGAAAAAAACCCAAATGTAGGCTTAATAGTCCTCCTCTATCCTTTGCATGTCACTTGCTTTCTTTAGGTGTCATTGTTGGTACATTGCAAGTACAAGGCAGCCACTTGCTTCAATCCCTCAACCCTCCCTGGTGGGATGGGGAGGAGCATCAAAAAAAGTGTAAAACCTTGTTGGTTGAGGTAAGAAAAGTTTAATAATTGAGACAAGGTAACATGTAATCAAATAATAATAATGTGATGAAGAAGAAGAACAACAACAGTTGGAATTAAAAAGAGAGATAAATAAAACCTAAGAAGAGCAAGTGATGCACAACACAATTGCTCATCTCTCACTGTCCAATGCCCTGCCCGTTCCTGAGCAATCATCAGCCCTTTCCAGCCAACGCCCTTCAGCTTATACACTGATCATGATGTTCTGGGGTGTGGAATATCCCTTTGGCCAGTTTTGTTTAGCTGTCCTGGCCGTGCTTCCTCCCAGCCTTTTGTGCACCTGCCCCCTGGCAGAGCATGAGACATTGGAAGGTCCTGGATTTGGGTTGAGCATCACCCAGCAGCAACCAAAACATTGCTGTGCTACTCTTATTATTCCCATTTTAAATCAAAAACAGCACTGCACCAGCTACTAAGTAGAAAATTACCTCTATCCTGGCCAAAACCAGGACGTTGAGTCAATAGGGAGATCAGGGAGCATGTCTTTTTATTTCAGTGTGAAATACTAACTTCATCCTGCTTGTGTGGCATTGCCATAGGTCTGGAGTGGATAATAATAAATGTCCTGTCACTTCTGGAGGCCCGTTTGTATGGCTTGTGGATGAATTCTGAGTGGTGGTTCAGACCAGAGCTCTGCAGCAGATGGGGATTGAACAGCTGTGCTTTTCCAGCCTCCGCACCACTTCATACAGACAAGCTCAACATTGCTGGCAAAAGCCAGCGAGTCAGGACCTGCCATTTCTGGGCTGTTTGTCTGCTTTGCTTTCTGTGCTGTAGCTTTTCTGCCAGCAAAACAGGAATGACCCCATTTCATGTTTTATGATGTAAAAATACGGTAGGTAGATGTAGGTAAACTCTGATTTAGCTGCCTGGAGTTAAAAAGTTACGCTGAACTACAGACATAATAGAAGACAGAGAGTAGCAAAGAGTCTTTGGCTTCAGTGTGTGGGTCTGGGCACTGCAGAAGATCCCTCCATCGTGTTTCATGTCTGGAACTTCCCTGACTTGTTCCCGTGTCAGGTTTGCCTGTGTCAGAGTTTCAGACTCCCAGTTCTTGCTTCAGCCTGTCTGAAGCAGCTCTGCAGCTCAGAACATACCACCCTCAAGGGCTCTGCCAAAAATCCTAGACTGGTCCCTTGTCTTAGTTCTTGAGCCAGGGATTCTCAAACAGCTTTTCATGGGGCTGTGCTGCCAGTCAAGCACAAACTTTAGTTGCTTCACCCTTTGTCCCTCTCCTAACATTTGTCTATTCTGTTCCTCAGAGTCACCAAACTGCTCGTTTTTCATTCTGGTTATTAAGTGACTACTTGAGTAAGCAGTGGCCATCTGTCCTCCCGGTCCCTGTTTGTGATGTTATCAGCTGTTCTCTTCAAAACTTCTTTCTTTAAAGGGACTGCTGTGGAAAACTCCACTCCACACTTCTCACTGCACTTAAAAAGAGGCAGGTGATTAGGTTGAAAAGTACTTCTGTATCAACCTCCCCAGGTGTGTGTTGGGAAAAGGCAGCCAACCATTGCAATACCATTTCCTTCTTTCCTATTTCCTAAAGAGGCTGCGTCTTTGGATCAGAGCAGGGCAACTCAGAATGGGTGCCTAGGGTGGGTTTGATTATGCCTGTGAACTCCAGTGGGAGGTTTCTACCCCCCTTGAAGGGGAATTCCCAAAAAGTATGGAGTATAGGAGCAACAGCCATGGAGTTATTAGCTTCATAATTAGTCTGGCTGACAGTTATGTATAGCTGTTGTTATAATTTTCCAAAAGCTTTTGTATGTTGGTTTGGTTTTTTCTTTTTTTCACTTCTGGATGTTGTGACATAAACTTTTTGTTAATTTTATCACCACTCAATACAAGGATTTTAGTAAAAGACATAAAAGAAACAGTGAGAATGCAGAGTAGAAAAGGTTAACAGCAAAGTGAAGAATATTAAATTCAGCATTAGTCCCAACCTAAGAGAATTGCCTTCAACACACAAGTCATTTACCACTGCAAGGAAAGATAAATCCATTTGTCTGAATTTCAGTTGTTTCTAATTTCCCTAATGAAGATATACTCAGGTTAATAAACAGGGCTGACAAAACTGTCAGGTATTCGTGTTCATTTAGGAAAAGCTGCCCAGTAATCTACTGTTGACATGAACATGATGGTGAATTGAATATCAATTAGTATTTTCAAGGCAGAATGAAAATTATTCCATAGGGCAGCTGGGCTCCTATCATCATTTTGTGACTCCTGTTTTTATCAGGGTTAGCTCTTGATCTCCTTGTATCCCACATGTGAAACCAAAAGCTTAGAAAAATAATACAGCTCTGGTGTTGTTTTCTGGAACTGTGAGCAGCATTAATTTATTTCACTTCATTTTAACAGCAATCTCTGCTGTAAAGGAGTATTTTAGGAATGGAAGCTGAGTCAGTGGTAAGAACACATTGCTTCCCTGGTACCTAAACCCCCTTTTTCCCCGTCTCATTCTTTGTGAGGAGCACATTAGAGTGGAGCAATCTGCCGCTGCCTACCAGGACTTCCTCGGTTCTGTGTTCACTGCCTGTCCTGCGGGGCTGACACTGCAGTGCTCAGCCCCCTCTGGTGCATTACAAACGTAGGAGTTCATCCCTTCTGGCTGAGCTATGGATTTCGTAACCTTCTCCTGCCTTACTTTCCCGTCTGAAAGTGCATTGATCAACAAAATCACTTTGAAATCACTTTGACACTGCTCTTGGGGAAAAAGCTCTATTACAGGCTCAGAGAGATAGGACATTACCTACTCATTTTCCATTCCACAATTACCTGAGGAAAACTTGGGGCCTCATCTTTTTCTGAGGTAAGCCCATTTATTTTAGATGTGACTATGCTTTCTTTTTACCTCAGTTGTTTTATTTTTTTCTTGTGCTGATGAGTAAGACTCACATGGGAGAAGCAAGTGCCTAAGTGAGACCTCAAAATACAAAATGTTTACAGCTGTCTTAGAGCAAAATAACCTGCTGGGTGGCAGGATAAGTAGTTAAGATCTAACCATGTACAATTTGGAATTCTAACTGTTATCCTAGAAAGATTTCAGTGCAGAAATTGTCATGTGTTTCTGCACCGACAGATTTTCTCTATGCATTTGGTGCCACTGAATGTATCAAGTGGATTTCCAAGGCTCTATTTGGTATTCGTGAAATAAAACATGGGATACACCATTCGTGAAATAAAACATGGGAGAGACTGAATCTTTAATTGACTGGTATTACCTGCTTTTGACTGATAAATTGTTTAATGTTTCCCTCTCCTTTGATGTATTTGCCTGTTATAGGCAGGGATTAAAATAATGGAAAGAAACAGAACACAAAATTTTACTGTTGTTTCTTTTGTGTGCAAGGTTTCATGTTTATTGAAAATGACTCTGTCCCTCTCAGATATTTATGAATTATAAATTACAATAATTGATGATCAGAGATTTTGATAGGTGTTTAAAGTATTGCAGTTGCTTATTTTACAATGAGATGGCATTGGTAAGGGAGGAAAAATGCTCCTGTTAAAATATGTTTGTGATTGGAAACTTTAAACCCCGAAGTTAACTTAGAGCTTGCCAATTCTTTTTTTTTACTCTACCATCCTGCTTTCAGAAAGGCAGGTGTAACTGATGTAACTGAGGGGTCTGCAATGCTAATAATGATGAAACATGAGAATAAAGGGGTTCATGTTGATTTTCAAAATGAGAATGGAAGAAAGGCATGTGTGAAAGGAAGGAAGTGTGGAAAAAAGGATGCTGTAAAACTGAAACATTGAGTATGACAGTGTTGGTTTGCATTCCAGAAAGAGATGGAGCAGTAGAGTTACAGCAGCCTTCTCCTCTAAGGAGAGCATGCATCTCTGCATGTAAGGTATGGAAAGGATAATTACATTGGCTCTGTAATACGAGAAATTTTAATCTCATTTTTAAAATGATTTTGCTAAGAAAGAGGTAAGAAGGTGTTCTAGGAAAAAAAGTTCAGCGTAAAAGGTGGGTGGTGGCTTTTTCTCTTTTTTATTTTTTTTTTTCCTTCAAAAGAAGCATTGCTTGTTTTAATCTTGTTTTCTCAGAGCCACAGGATTTCAAATTACATCTACCCAGGAAGTCGTAGGAAGCAGTAAGACTGAAATACATAACTGAATCAAATGAGAAAATAGGGGAAATTATTCCTTAATCATCTGTGTGTAATGTATGGAAAGAAAAATGGTTCTAGGGGGGGAATTAGTTTTTGAAGATTCTCACTGGGGACCTTGTGTGATGGAGTAAAACAGTACCAAGACAAAGACGGGCATTTATCCAATATAATCCCATCTAATAACGTTGCAAACTTCTTAGCACTGACAAGGTAAATGTATCATGAATGGGATGTTGGGTTTAGTACATGAAATATTATTCTGACCACTTCTCATTCATTAGAAGAGAAATTTAAAACTGTTTGTGTGCGTGTGCAAATATGAGAGTAAAAAACGTGAAAGGGGAAATTCCTTTTAGAAGTTCTCAATTAGGAAATCACTGATCAGTAAATAAAGGCCAGTTTCGGATAACAACCTACACTGGAGGTAACACAAAAGCAGAAACTAGAAATAGAAATTTATCATAATTAATGGAAAAGAGAGGATACATGTGGAAATTAATGGATGTTAGAAAATATGAAGTGTAGAAAACTGAAAATAAAAAGTAAGTGTGTTAGGTAAAAGCCCAGGTCTCACAACACTCAGGATAATGGGAATTTCTCTACTGCAGTATGAATAAAAATGTTTTGTGTGAATGGTATTGAACTATATTTAGAAAGAGGCAGAAAATAATGTGTTTGAAATTGGGAAAATCAGAAATTAGTGATTTATTCACATAATGTGAAGAATATGAAGTACTCCCCATCTGGCATAAATAGTTCTTTTCCAAGAGTCCTGAAAGAACTGGCTGAGGACACCTCTGGGCTACTGATGGTAAATTTAATGAGTTCAGGGACTCGGGGAATTCAGGAATATTGGAAAAGCGTAGGTGTTGAGAGTTGTGGTTTGAAAAGAAAAGGGAAGCACCATTAACCAGGTAACTAGAATTTTATAAAAATCACATTTGGAGAGGATTCAAGAAGTCATTTATCTCCTCTGCTCTGCCCCAAGGCAACAGGAGATTACGCAGAAACCAGGCCTGACAGCGTTCAAGGTGTCTTAAAAGCCTCCTGGAGTGGAGATTCCCCAGCTTCCCAATTAGTCACAGCTCTCCCTCTTCTTCACAACTACAGGGTAGCAAGGATTTTCCTGGAGTCTAACATAAAACTCTTGGAAATGTTGAGGAGAGTGGAAGGATTACTCTCTCTGTTTTTCTCGCTCTAATCCCGCTTATCTCAGGCAAACAGCATTGTCAATAGTTTGTTTACTCCCTGATTTGCTCCGACTCCTGTACACTCCCCTGGCAGAATTGCTATCTAGGCAGGTGCTCCTCACACTTTATTACTGCATCTCATTAATCTTGCCTAAACCAGATAGCTGTGGCATGCAAAATAATGGAAATTATGGAAAAGGATTCAATTGATACGTGCATAATGAATGCCAGTTTATTTGGTTTATGGAAAACAGGTCATAAAACCAAGCATTTAAATAATTTTCCCTAGTTGATCGCATGTTAATTGCCAAGGTAACTTGGATATTGTATATCCCCTTCTTCTTTATGTCTTCCTCAGGCAGGCAAGCCACAGAAGTAATATGTTGAGATTTTTTATATTATAACAAAATATGACAGAGTCTTCTGACAGTAAAAAGCTTAAATTTCTTTTTTTTACTAAATGGATTTAAAAAAAACCTGAGGTCTAAGTAACCTTAAAGTAGTTTTAGTGACTGTTAAATCACAGAATTTGGGATATTCATTATACACCATTCAGTATTCTACCATTTTTCATTAGTAACATGAAAATAAGTATAAACTCAATACCTGACAAAAGAGTACAAAAGAATAGTAGGTAAAGAAAGAAAGAGGTTGTGCAGACAAGGAGGAACCTTTGTCGCTTAGTAAAGGTCAGCCCTTGCAAATGAAACTTGTTTTAATAGAAACAAATGGATTTTTGTACATTCAAGAGCAAAAATATAACCCAAACTGAAAAAATTAATGATTAAAAGGGTTGAATCTTTATAGGACAGTGATCTTGTAGAGTAGTACCAGCCTATGAGTGCAGTGCTGCAGCTAATAATAGGCTAATGTGACCTTGGATATATAAACAGAATATAAAAATATCCAGGACTCTTAATACATATAGTTAAAAGGAATGATTTCAGAATATTGCATGTAACCTCTTTTTAAAAATGAAAAGAACCATAAAACCTGAAAGAAAGTACAGACACTTCAGAAGAGAGCAACAACTCTCTTGAGGGCTGGAAGTGAGAGACTTCAAAAGCTCTGTGTGTTTGTCTTATAAATATAAACTTTGCAGTCAATAATAAAAGTTCTCAGGGACAAAAAAAGGTGCCAATTTTGCCATTTTTGGGGGTCATCTGTAATGCCTCCCTACCCTGCTGAAAGATACTGAAACTTTCTGGGTTTTTTTGGGGCATCTTTTACAGATGAGATGTTCCTAAGTTATTAGTGCTGCCTTCAGAAATCAATGTCTGTGTGTTCTGTTTTCCTTGTAAATCTTAGGCCTTCCCACTACAGAGGTGACAATGAAATGTCTACAATGAGCAGATCAAACTGGGTGATCTGGTAGCAGACTCTGATTCCATGAAGTTGGCCTAAATCTTTTACTAATTGTGTTAATTTACACATACCTTGTCTGGAGATGGGTAAAAAAAGAAGAAAAGAAACTGGTGACAGGAATGTTTGGAAGGCTTTTTCCTTGATTTTACCGACACAATTGCAGAGTTCATCTTTAGAAGAGTATTTTGGAATTAGAATTAAAATTCCACACTGTCAGTCCTCAGAGCTCTGCTCGTCATAATTTTAAGTAAAACAGTTTCCTTGGGACCAGGTAAAACCTCTGAAAATATTAATATCAGTTGTAAAGTCTAATAATAGCAGTGTAAGATCTGCCCTGTAAAAAGGAAACTGAAACTCAGTACGACATAATGAGTAATAATAATATAATAGATATTAAAGTATGTGCTGGAAAACAAAGCTAAACCCTTCTAAGAATGAACTGTGCAGGTAATTAAACAACAGGTTTACAGGTGTATGCTTAAGTCACCTGTTATTTTTGGGCAAGTGGTAGTATTCCCAGTTCATTTATTTAAGGAAGGACACTCAAGTGCTAAATCTGAGTTCTTTTTATCCGAAGAGATTTTTTTAAAGGATCTTTGAGTTCATTTTGAATCGTGACATGACTTTGTAATGGCAAGACCTAAACCCTTGTTCACTGTGCAAGTTTTCGAGCCATCACCTCAGAAAAGTGCCAGCTAAAAGTGGAGGTTGGATGTCACAAATGTCAATAACATTGCTTAGTCTCAACCAGTGTACTCAGAGCTTTTTCCATAAAATATCCACTGCAGTACTTCCAGACACACTTTTGTTTATGCTGGCGGCTAATGGCTTGTCCATAATGGGCACTTTTTGGTTTTTTTAAGAAGAATGGAGCATTTTATGGCATAGAAAGGAGCATAAATAAGTAAATTGAAGGGCAAGGGTCAATAAATATGGCTTCCTGATTCAATTAACTTTTTAGGGAGTTTTCTCATTTTAATCACTATAGGTGTAGTGCCCACCATCTCTTTTCAGTCTCCTTGCCTGTGAATTTCCAGTTCTTTTGGAACTTTGCCTATCCTGCAGGCAGAGGGGAAGCCTCCATTCCTGGGTGTAATTCAGATGTTTACATGCTGGCATTCCTCTCAGCCTGGAGCTCTCTGGCAGAGGGAATTTTCTGCCATAAGAGCTGTGAGTTGGAAGCTTCTTGGCAGTGCAGATTTGTCTGCCATCAGGTCTGTGCTGCTGGGGATAGGCTGCTTCTTAATTACCTCGTTTAAAGATAGCTTGGGTGTCTCTGTCCCACACGGAAGTCTAGCATGTAGATATCTCCAAACCACTGAAGTGTGCGAGGATTTTATTGCTTTATCCGTGTCCTCATTTGTATAGCAGGCCCTACTGAATCCACAGCTTCACTGGAGTTGGTGTTTCTTTGGCATAAACATAAGCTTTACTTGATCTTTCAGTATTTGCACATTTTTGATTGATAATTATTTTATGTCTTGTAATACAAGTGCTGTTGGAGAGACAGTCTTTTCATTTTTATGATTTTCTTTTCTGACTCTGAAGGTGATACCGTTCTGGTTCTGGTTAGTAGTTGTTTGGTGGTTTGAACTCTCCCATTGGAGAATTCTCCAGTTGGTTTGAATTCTCCAGTTCTTACAGATTTGGTAGCTACAGGTGAGAGTATGTGAGCATTCAAGAGCCTTTTGGTATGTCAAATGTATCAAAAATTGTATTTTAACAAAATGCAATTACTCTTTGGGGATCATTTGGTAAATGTATATGAGGAATATTATTAGATCATGACTCAACTAAATCTAAACTTAATGTACTTTCAGTGATGAATTTACTCTACTTTTTAATTTTTTTAATGTATAGCTTTGAGCCTTCAAGTAGTACTTGATTAATTCAGGCAAGGAATTAATTAATTCAGGCTGCACTGAAGAAATGAATTAGTTTTCCGTTCTGTATTTTGGGTCTTGTTCCACAGAAGTATTAATTTTGAATACCTGGATGATACTTATTAAATTGCAGTCTTGCTACCACAAAAATTGTAAAGCTGAAATGACACTTGAAGCCCTGATGCTGTTTGTAGAAGGAATTTATTTCTGCCTGCAGATCCGTAGGAATAGCACTTTACAAAGAGCAAGGTATAACGTGAAACTCAGCTGAAAACAAAATACATAACAAATGTGTTCTGGGTGGAGAGAGGAGGGGTGGAGAGATGGAGAGAAGAAAACAAACGTCTAAGAGGAACTGAAATATTCTCAAATGTCAGCTGAGCAGTTGGTCCTCTCTATGAAAAATATCTAAACCCACTTTCCTTTTTTTTTGGGAGGTAACAGATCCCCAGTAGATTTTAACTTAAAAGTTTACACAGGAAACTGCTCTAGCACAGATCAAGGGAGAAGATGCTTTTCTTGACTCTTCAACAAGAGCATGGTAGCCTGACACAATTAGAAAATACTATGGCAGCTGTAAATCACAGCTCTTTAAGTAAGCAGAAGACAGCAATAGTCTCAGTTGGGATAAGTGACCCTGTGTTTGGAAGTAAAATAAGCATTTTAAAAGATAGCTAATTTATACTCAAATTATTCACAAAGCTTCATACAGTGAAGTGGTGAAGAACTGGAAAGCAGAATACTCCCCTCTGTTGAATATCTTTTAAGAATCTCATTTCTTCACATAAACCAGTAAGCTTTTATGTGGTTTATGTTGAGCTTTTTGCTTGCCTGGAAGTCTGTTGACGAGACAGCAAACTTCATTTTCAGGGTAAAAGTCAGCATCTGTTGAAATGTAGAGGAGCTCTGACTGTCACCAACACAGAAGAGAAGGGAAGAAGCTGGGCCCTGCTCCCTCTAATAAGCTGCCAAGTTCCGTGTCCGTGCCAAGGTGCCTTTTCCATAAGGCAGAAAAACATGACCTGGCTTCTCCTGCTGCTGCTCTACTGCTTTATAGAAACACATCAGAGATAGCTGTAGATTGATTATTTGGACAGACAAGAGGTGGAAGATAGTGCATAGCAATATAAACCCCACAAATGTATGGATAGTGGGGTCATGTTCCAAGCTAATTGCTTAATTATTTTTCTCCGTCATTTAACCATTCAAAGAAGAACTGGAATTAGTGGGCTGTAAGAAGGAACTCAGCAGTCAAAACACAGCAACTCAATAATTAAAATAGACTGCCCTATATAATACTTAATTTTGTGTTTAAATCCTGATTTAGATTCCTGAAATTAGAGGGTTGGGTGAAACAATTCCATTAGAGGGCAGTAGTACCTGTGGGTAAAATGTCTCATGTGCTACATATTTTGTTTAACATTAATGAATGGAAGTGAAAAATGAGGCTGATGTAATTTCACGTTAAAATAATGCAGAAACATTTTGTAATATGCAAGTACAATAATGCACATCCTATCATATCTCAAAAAACCAACATGAATATGAAAGAAGTGATGCTAAATATATGCAGCGGCTTTGAACACTGATGTTCCAGCTAAAAGAGAAACTGAGGTTGTTTGTGTTCTCAATTTGTAAACTGTATAACGTTTTTACTGGGAAGTTTATGGGTTTTATAAAAAAAATCAAAATTTTGAAACAGTTTGTTTTATTCACTTTAATGCTGCAGTCCATGTGCAGACTTTCCAGATTTCCAGACGAGGGATTGCAGGAATGTGCATGTTTGATCAGTCACCTTTTAATGCTTAAATATCAGTAGTGTGTTGTGATTTGCCAATGATTTCTGCAAAAGATCTAGGAGATTTTATGAGTTTTGAGACATTTGTTCAGAAGTGAAAGCCATGACAGCCCAAATGTGCCAGGCTAACGTGGCAAGCTCAGTCCATACTGTTTTAATACTTTGCTATGTCTAATCCAAGCAATACCACAAACACCATTTCTTTTTCCATTTTCAGTTGTGTTACTTGATACTACAACTGCCCTCGGAGAACTGGGATGGAAAACATTTCCCTTAAATGGGGTAAGTCTCTCTCCGTTTTGGTTTTTTTGGTCTGAATTTTGGCATTCTGACACTCTGGAAGTGAATGGCTCTTGAACCTGAGTGGATATTCTTGCATTATAGACTTGTCAGAAGGATTTTTGTTGTTCTTGAGACTTCAGCTGCCTGTGTTGTGAGTAGGAATAGCAGATGCAAGAGTGACATGAGTACACATTATTATGTCCTTCTCTTGCTTTTCTGAGTGCTAAGTATCTATCCTACTTTAAATCCAATTCTAACTTTTACACATCATAAAGTTTCGTATTAAAAATTCCTAGGCTGGAAGAATGTGTTATGATGACCTTTTTTTTGTGAAATAAAAGGAAAAATAATTTTCAGTTTTGCAAATTGGAACAAAAATTTTGTGGTTTAAGTGAGAACCAGTATCAGGACTTTAGCATCTGATAACATGGTATCAGATTACCTAAATCAGAAAAACGAAAACATTAATAGTGCCTGTTGTCCTTGGGGACAGTGAAGAGCAGCATTTTTACTCTCTAAAGTTCAACCATCAGTGCTTTGCCAGTGGTTACACTTTCAGAACCTGTTTTTTTCTTTCTGCCCAGCTAATGCGTGTCACAGAATATCAGGGGCACTTGGAGTTTCAGTTTTAAACTAAGATGCACTATTCTGGAGCATTTAACACGTTCTGTATCAAGTTGTAGTTCTGATGTCACTGTACATACTGTATATCACTTATTTTTATATTAGCTTGCATTATCTCTTGATTCTTGTGTATGAGGCATAAAATTATTTGCTTCTCTGAAATGAGCTCAGAAAATACTGTTTTTCTGAGAGAAACATCTTGTTCCATTTTCAGTCATTTTATTTTCCATGATCTGTTCCAGAAGGAAGTAGAAATTGTCTACCCTCGGCACCTTAATAATCCGTTTTTATAAAATGCCTTCTGTGTCTTTGCCTTCAGGGATTTCAAGCAATGTGACATTTCTTAATCTCAGCCTGTTTTCAACTTTATGGATTACTCTTTCCCTTTGTATTCCTAGACATAAATTCCATCTCTCGCAGATACTTCTGTGTTTTACATTTTGTATGCAGTCACATGCATTCTAATTCTGAAAGTTTTATTTCCTTTAAAAATCCCAGACAAAGCAAATACTGTCATACGCCACAATGAGAAAATCCATCAAGGAATTTTTGCTCTAGCAAAAAGTAAAAACTGTCATCTACCATGATGAGAAAATCCGGTGAGGAATGTTTTGCTTGAGCACCGGGATGAGCTCCATAGAAGTGCACAGTACATTTGGAAAGCACACAAGATATGATTGCAGTTATTCTGTAAGCTCTTAACAGCTTTAGGTACTCTGGAATAGCCATAGTATCCAAGCACAAAACTTGTTAAAAAACAAGTTAATTTAAAACATTGTGCTGGTAAAAGCACAATAAAGGACACTCTCACACCTGCTAGGTTCATCAGAAAGAAGAAAAAGAGAAGACTTTATTTACATTTATCATACTTTATAGGGTTCTCAACTCCACAAGAGATTGGAGGACATGTCACTTCCTCCTCAATCCCACTGGAGAAGAAGGATGCTCATCAAACTTTCTCTTATCACAAAAGGAATGAAAAACAGAAAAGACAGTTAAATAAACATCGGGTATTGTCTACATAAAACTGTGTGAAAATTCTCTGACTCCAAGGTTATAACAGAAGGCTTAGCAAAAAACAAGACAACAAAACGTAGCTATTTTATATATTTTGGTTGTTCATACATACCCTAAACAATAGTTTTGCCTCCTCTTGAGGGTTTTGGGTGTCTTAGGACCTTCGCTGGGTATTAAGAACTGGCAGCACTTAGTAGAATCCAAGGAGTTTGTAATTCCTGGGATTCAGTTATTAGAGTATTTCCTAGATAGGTCCAAAGTGATTTGGAAGAATAAAGGAGCTAGAGTAAATACAGGGGAGAGAAGTGGTTTGTGGCTTAGAATCATGGAATCATTTATGATGGAAAAGACCTTTCAGATCACTTGAGCCCAACTGTTAACCCAACACCACTGTGTTCACCACGTCCCCAAATGCCACCTTCACACACCTTTTGAACACTTCGAGGGGTGGTGGTATCACAGTGCCAACTAATCTAAGTTACTCCTCTATGTCCTAATATAATTCAGAATATGGCACAACTATTCCTGTGATTGAGATTATCACTGCAGAGATAAGAATCAGTTCTGTCCCATGGTGGGCATGTAAGGATCTTCTTGTTTCCTGGAGGAGAGTGACAGGTTTTGAATTGTTTGTGTTTTCTGGAAGAAATTTTTGTTCAGATACTCTCCAAATCTGATGTGTTACTTTAATCAAATCTTTTTTAAAGTGTTTATGCAGTGTTTATATGTGTATGAAAAATGTCACTGACATATGGTTACTGCTCTGCTGAACATTTTTGTTGTTAGGATGATGGGTTTTCCTGAGACTGTGACATTAGCAGAAGTCATTAATTTACTGGCATACTCAGTCACAAGGAATGTTTTCATTAAATTAAAGAGCAACTGAAATAATAATGCTTGGGGTTTGGGCCTCAGAGATTTTAAACTAACAGGCCAGGGTGAAGTGGGATAAAAAATCAGGAGGTTCTTCTGGAACTTGCAGAACCTTAATCTTGACCTCCCAGATTTTTTGTTTATAGTAGCTTCATGACATAACATTTGTAAGCTTTCAGCAGTTTTGGTCATCACTGAGCTGCAAAGATAATTGTGTTATCCATATCTTGGGAGTATAATATGTGGTTTTGTTTTTTAATTTTCTTCCCAGTTATCTGGGCATCCTTCCTGAAGCATGAGAATGCAATAGGTTTTTCTTACAAATGTGTTTTCTTTATTTGCACATCAGATTTTTTTCCTTGTATTTTGAACAGGTAATAAATTTAGTGCTTAGAGCTACGAAAATGCAGTATAAAACATTAATATTTCTGAGGTCAATAGCATCAACTTTTGTTGACTGAGTTCTAATTTAGCTTCTTAGTCATGGGCTGTCTAAAATTTCTACCTTAATAATGGACACATCTGATACTTCCTCTGTTCTTTGGGCTATAGTTCAAAATGCCCGATTGATTTATGAAAGAGCATGCACGGTGGAATGAAAGGAGATCTTTATTCACCAAGCTGTCACTCCATAACCTTGAAAATACAGAACAGGGTTGGGGTTGGTTTTTTTTATTGCTACGAAAAGTGGGAAGACACAAGTTCATATGTTTCAGAAGAGGATGTGAATGGGAGCTAGTGAGCAGTCTGAAGTGCTCAAGTGCATGTGAAGCAAAATCCAACCAAAGTCAGTTTGCTGACCTTGGGGACACAGTTAGGAACTAGGAAAGAAATGAAAAAACTGGAAGTCCAGCTGAAATGCAGTGGTCTGCAACCTTCATTTACACATTAGCAGTAGTATTAATAAAATAACATACCTTATCCAACTCCAGTTGGTGGGATTTTTTTCCTTCTGTTAATGTAACGTTTTAAAACGTATTATTTTTTTCCCATTGAATACTCAATGTAACACAATTTTGTGAGCAGAGGTTGCTCAGAAGCTGTGGTTTGGGGACTGTTGCCATAAGGGCCTGTCCAGTCCTGATAAATCTCTGCCATAGAGTCCTAAAATGGTTTGGGTTGGAATGAAGCTCAAAGATTGTCCAGTTTCAAACCCCTGCATGGGCGGGATGCCACAGGACCACATTGCTCAAACCTCAAACCATCCAGTCTGTCCTTGGACACTTCCAGGGGTGGGGCAGCCTCAGCTTCTCTGGGCACCCTGTGCTGGGGCCTCACCACCCTCACAGGAAAGAATTTCTTCCTAATATCCAATCTAACCCTACTCTCTTTTAGTTTAAAGCCATTAGCCCTCACCATACCGCTCCATGCCCTTGTGCAAAGTCCCTCTCCAGCTCTCTTGTAGCCCCTTTCAGGCACTGGAAGGTAAAATCCCTCCACAGCCTTCTCTTCTCCAGGCTGAACAAGCCCAACTTGTGCATAGCCACTCCAAAAATCAGTTTAAAAGAAGGGTAAGGTGACTCACAGCACAGAGCTGTGAGACATTTACATGTGGAAGAGACTTAAAAAAGCTACCTTGACTTGTCGTAGTCGGCCAAATGTATGGCCTCAGCAGTAAAGAACCTACTAGAACTCCTCAAAACTATTTGACAACTGTGTGAGTGGTGAAACTACTTTAGTTTCCACAATTATTTGAGCAGCTTCCTTGTCAATTGGTAATTTTCCTATTGATTTATCCAGGGAAATAATTCTGGTTTGAATATCTTCTTTCTATAGGGGATTTAAAAATTTTTTAATAACTGTCACTAATATACAGTATTACTGTTCTTTTTGTGTTATGAATTTTTGGAGACTAATCTTGTCAAAGTACTGATTTCTTTTCCCTAACAGACTGATTATTTTACCCTCTCCGTTAAAATAATTGTTTTGCAGTAAATGCATCAGTCAGCAATTTATTTTTTAGCTGCTTCTTAGCTAATTAGGAGACATTTCTGTAGTTCATGGTAACAGAGTTTTGAATGGCTTGGTACTGTTTGTCACAGATGGCACTGAGGTTTTCCTGTGCCAACCTGCAAATATTCCTTTCAGTGCAGCTGCCTCCCATCTTCACCTTCATCTTTTAATTTAAATCTCAGAAGGTGACTGGGGGATATATCTTGGAACATTCTTATGCAATACTTAACGTTTTTAACCATCCGTTCTCTTAAGTAGACTGTCTTTGAACTGTATTTATAAACATAAGGAAGTTTATATACTTAACACTTCTTAAATAAAACAGTGGTGTGTTCTCAGCATTGTTTTGGTCACCAGTATAAACACAGCACCATATGGCAGCGGGAAAGAAATTAACTCTGTCCCAGGCAGACACAGTAAACGTAATTAAAATTCAAGTTATGTGAAAGTTACCGGGGAAAAACAGCAATACCATAAAAAGACTTCTGTCTGAAGGTGTTTCACTCTTCTTCCAAACAAATCATAGAATCATTTGGGTTGGAAATGATTCAGATCACTGAGTCCAACTACAAATTAACGCTGCCAAGTCCACCACTAGGCCATGTCTGTAAGTGCCACATTGACTTGTCTTTGCACATCTTCAGGCTTGGGGACTCAACTATGTCCCAGGACAGCCTGTTCCAATGCTTGGTAATGTTTTCCATGAAAAAAAATCCTAATAATCAATCTAAACCTCTCCTGGTGCAACTTAAGGCCATTTCCTCTCATCCTGTCCTTTGTTCCCTGGGAGAAGTGCCTGACCCCCACCTGGCTACACCCTTCTCGCAGGGAGTTGTAAGGAGTGATAAGGTCGCTCCTGATCCTCCTTTTCTCCAGGCTGAGCACCCCCAGCTCCCTCAGTGGCTTCTCACAACACTTCAGACCCTTCCCTTCTCTGGACGTGTTCCAGCTCCTCAATGTCCTTCTTGTCCTGTGGGGCCCAAAACTGGGCACAGCATTTGAGGTGTGCCCTCACCAGTGCCGAGCACGGAGGGACAATCACTGCCCTGCTCCTGCTGGCCACGCTCTCCCTGCTCCAGGCCAGGATGCCATTGGCCTCCCTGGCCACCTGGGCACGCTCTGAACAGGCTGTAGAATAGAGAGCTGCAGCTGTGTGGGGAGATGTTACCAGGGCCTCGCCACCCTCGCAGGGAAGAATTTCATCCTAATATCCAATCTAAACCAACTCTCTTTCAGTTTAAAGCCATTACCTCATCATATCACTCCACGCCCTTGTGAAAAGTCCCTCTCCAGGTCTCTTGTAGACCCCTTTAGGTATTGGAAGGTGCCAAGAAGAAGCAAAGTTTTAACTAAGAACTGGGGATGTTTTTTGAGAACAAAAATGCACCCAAAAGTTTTAAGTTCTTCCCTATGTTACAGCAGTTCTGCTGTGGTAAAGGCGTGTAGCTACATCTGTGAAAGCTCACCAGCAGGATTTCAGAGGTGTTACAGAGGCTGTGGGTTTAATAAGAACTTTAATAGAAGGTAGGGATTTAGCTGTCAGAACATTTAGCAGGGATGAAGGGAAAGGAAGGAAGCTAATCAGATTTGCACACAATATGGGGAATTTACAGAGATGGCATTAAGAAAAAATATTGGAAGTCATGTATTTGAGCTGTAATTTGGGCATAATCAGATACCATCCTCTGCAATGCCATATTTAGAATCCTTTTTGACAGCCAAGTCATTAATTGAGGAAGAAGGTTAAGTCAAGGGGTAAGTTTTTCGAGATTAATTTCCATCTGCAGAGATTAAACAATTAGGTAGTTAAATGTCCAGGAAAGCTTTTTTAAAGGAGTTGCAGTTGCTAATATGAGGTGACTTGGTTGTGGGATTGCAGTTCCTATGTTTCTCTTCAGAGCATCTCTTAGAACATAAAAGCTTTTATTGAAAACTGCATGTCCCAGGAACTGCCAAAGTCTAGGTAGATTGGTGCATGTGTGAATTGTTGGTTTTGCCTCTATTTCCTGGTAAAATGGCAAAAATCTTAATTTGCTTGGAAAACCCTGGGGCCACAGAATTAGCTGTGGCTATGCTGGGAATTTGGGAATCTTCTGGATGGCTGCAGGGTTATGTGAGCATGGCCCATCAGAAATAGGTACATTCACAAAAGGTGCTGGGCACTGTTATGAGACAGCATTTGTCATCCTCGGTTTTTCTGCACATACATTTGGGCAGTATCCTGATTATTTTTTGTGTGGAATGTCTACTTGCGGGTTCCGTAGAGGCTTGGCCAAAATACATGGTCATGTTCTTATTGGGATATTGCAGATTTGGGCCCGCTGGTGCTTGCCACTGTGCAGCCACAGGTCTGAACCATTCCTAGCCTAAATAATGACAAATTATTTGTTGTAAATTAAAAACAAAACAAAATCTCACCAAAAAAAGCACCAAAAAAAAAAGAAAAAAAACCCCAAACCTAAACAAAACAAAACAAAAACCCAAAGAAACAAAACCAGAATAAACCCTACAAACCACTTATAGGAAACTGGATATAATGGAGGAGAATCCTACACAAATTTGTATGCTCCACTAGAGAACAGTTATATACTTATACCTCATCTATAATCTGTAATAGTACAGCATTAGAAGCAGTATCTGAACTGCTCAACAAAATGCAATTTATTGTATTTTTAGTGTATTCTGTGGTAAATCTGAAATTTATGATAGTAATGTCTATACTTCTTGCATTAATTTTCCATTCCTGTTTAGTTTAAATAGTCTTGTGTACATATATATTCCTAGTAAAGGCAAAATTTATTGTATATATTGATTATTTTTCAATGTATATTGTATATTATAGAGCAAAAGAGGGCAAAGAGTGGCTGTAGCAGTATTTATATTTCCTGTTAAGTTTCTTGTTTTAGGGCTGACAACCATTATAAGCAGTGGAGCACAATAAACATTTAACTCTTTCAGTTGTGCAGCCCCACAGAATGAATGGTAATTCTGTATTATTTTTTTAAAAATACACTGGTTGGAAATTAAAATAAATGAGAGTACCATACATGGGTTGCACACGGGTGCACTCAGTGCACAAAAAATAGCTTCTAAGCCTCTGTAGGCTGCACATTCATCTCTTGCATTCAGAAGTTTACAATATTTTGGCTTACCAAAAAGGGCAGGAAGAAAAGAAAAAAAAAGAAAGAAAGTATAATTTAGTGAAAATTAACACATTCTTGCTTTTTTTTTTTCTTGTTGTAGAGAAAGAATTTTATTTTGAGAAGGAAAACATAGTGGGTTGGAGGAAGAAGAATGATTGATTGAAGTTCTGTTGGCTGCCTTTTCAGCAGTGTTAGATTAAGGAATTTTATGGTTTCTGTCATAAAAATATTCTGAAATTCATAAAAAATTCACTCATATATACATTCCAAATTAAATGTAATATTTCCTGATATAATTCAGCCTTCACTGTCCACACACACGGAGCAAGGAAGAACGCCAAACTGAGTGTTGTCTTCAGTAAAGAATCAAGGAAAAGCCAGAACAAAAGTAAAGTGGAAGAAAAGCAATATTTATGGAAATACCAGGTGCATACTGAACACCTCTTTATCTCAACCATTGTATTTTCAGAGACTTCAGAATTGCTGTACTGAACTCTTGGGAAATACCCCTTGAAATTCCTGTGTGCTTAGGAAATAGTCTCATAAATGCTAAAGTAGGTGATAAATATCTAGATACTCTGGAAAGAAATCTCTCTGAATTGTTCCAAAGCCACAAAATATTTTTTTTCCAAGAGATTTTGGTAAAATTGGCAGCAGCAGCAGATGCTTCACTATCTCACACCCAGTTGTTGCTTTTTACTCAAGTGCTGTGTTCAGTAATTTCGGGAATCTCAGAGCACACTTCTGCTTTCTTTTTATCATTTTTAGTGCCAGGAATAATTTATTTTCTAAATGTAGATCTCCTGTGTATAATGAAAAAAGAAAGAATTAATATATTCTTAAGGATTTGCAGTAGCCTGACCTTATATTGGAAGCCTTTACTTAGACTTAACAGAAAAGAAAGCTAAAAAAGTAAACCCCAAAAAACATGCCAGCTTTACTTTTGAACTGTTTACAGATGTTTAAATACATGGAATGAATTTTCAAAATTACAGAGAAGTAACCAGATTATCAAGCTTGAAGCATTCTCTAAGCCTCTTTTACATTTTAGGCACACATTGTCCCCCTTGAAAATTGCAGTAAATCATTCCTGTTCTGATGGTGCTTTAAAGGATTATAGGATGTTTGTGGGTACCAGGAGTTTTAACCATTGCCAGGATGAAAATACAGTATCCAGACAGTTTTTCTGCTCCACTGGAATTCTGACCAAGTGAGAAAAAATACTCCAGTGTGATGTTAAAGAAATTCTCTGGTTTGACCTCTCTGCCAGTAGATGTCCAAATCTCTGGTACAGCATTTAAGCTTGAAAACTCTTCTCTGAAGAACAGTTAACATTTAAAGTGGTGCTAGTCCAAAATATAGAGAATTGTAAACTTCAGATTTCAGGGCACTTCACAGAGCAATTTTCACATATGATTTAATGTGCATATCCTGCAAAGGGATCCAGGCGAGTACACAGGCCTCTACCATATGGATTATGTATTTATGTAAGCAATCCTAGCAAAATTGGATACTCTTGACATAATCCTAACAATCTACTTCAAAAAGTGGTAAATAGATAGTTTATATATATGTCTATTTACTGCTAATAAGGAAACTTAATTATTTTTAATAATCATCATTCAATGGAGAACAAAATAGAAAGGAACCCAGTATAAAATCCATGTATTTATGAATAATTTATAACTGTATTTCAGATTTAAGAGGATAATCCTCTCCTACTGTATTTAATCAGAAGAATCCTATCCCAGGAGTTTAAAACATAATACATGACTTGCAGAAATAAAGTGAAAGATCACAAATGCTGTTGAGATGTAGAACAGATTTGAAGAACACAGGTGTTCTACCTGACCTTTTGTTTTGTCTTTTAAGAAGTCTAATAATGTTTCTTTTAGATTTACTAGTAGTGTTAAAAGCTGGGCATATTGTAGAGTAAGTAAATCAGTAAAACAAAGTTTAAGTTAGCAGACGTAACAGCTGAAAAGTGATGATGTGCTCAATATGGTCTTGTTCAGTGATTTCTCTCCATGTCTGTTAGGACTTTCCATCAGCTTTCCATGCCATAAGGAATACTCCCCATTTCTTAATTTTTTTAAGGAAGAACTCAAACATTTTGTTTTTCCTCTCAGCTGATGGATACGTGGATACTCTTGCATTATGCCTGTGTCCAATAGGTCATGAAGTGGTGAGCATTAGAATTTTTATGCCATAAAATTTGGGTAGAAATGTTGTACCGTAGATGCATCCTCATGTTGGTTCTTGGCATGTTAGAAGAATGCTGCTAATAATTTTATATCAGACTATTTAAAGGCTTGATAGAGTTCATTATTAACACCAGCATAACTAAGGAGATTTCTTTGGTTCCCTGTTTCATGTAGGCTACTAAGGGGATTGACTTTAGCTCCCTGATTCTTGCCATGATGATTAAGGGGATTTGTTTAAACACCCCATTTCATGTGGTATAGCTACTGTAAAAGGATTAGTTTTGGATTCCACTTCCACGTGGGAAAGCTAAGGGGATTAGCTTTAGCTTTTCATTCCATGACAAAATAACTAAGGGCAATTGCTTTCACTGCCCATGTGGTTGCATCAAGATTTGTCTTGCTTTTTCCGTTCTTGTTTCAGTTTCTTTTCCTCTGCTCTTACTGCCCAAAGTCATTTGACATCAGGCTTCCTGCCCTCCAGGCAGAAGACCCACTGACCATACTGAGCTATGCATCTATTAAGGAAAATTAATGAGAAGTAATGAAATCCCATGTGTTTTGTTCTCTTCCTCTTGGAAGCTCAAATGTTAGAATTCCTTTGGGTAAAATCGAGTGTAGGAATTGCCATAACTGCTA
Organism: Platysteira castanea; assembly: GCA_013397175.1. NCBI lineage: Eukaryota > Metazoa > Chordata > Aves > Passeriformes > Platysteira > Platysteira castanea. The sequence goes on along the minus strand of VYXC01010662.1, from coordinate 1,987,712 downwards.
CCAGTGCTAGTCCATGCCATGCAGTATTTGATTTCTGGCAATGAACAGGACCATGAGCTTCAGCTGCAGGTGAAGGTCTCGGGGACTCTTCCTGCTGCCCATTAGAGCAAAACTGTGGAGATCAACCCAACAAAGCCACCACCTGAGCCACAAGTGCTGTAGCCAATTCAGTGCAGCACCAAATCCACACCGACAGGCACTCTGTAAGGGCAGAATTTGTTATCTAAGGAGAAGAACCCCTAGACTTGAGTGCTGTCAGAAACTCTGCTTGTGTTTCTCCAAGCCTTCCTTCTGTGAATACACCAGTCCCAGGAGAAAAAAACTCTCTGAGGTCTTTGTACCAAATTGCATTGTGCAGCCACACAAATGAATATTTTCAAACCACTTAAAAACAAATGAGATGTCTACATGTAAATTCAAAACATGCACAGCTAATGAATTTATCTCTGAGCAATTAAATAAACCGGGATCTGTGCCCTGGCTTTGAAGCTGGGTGTCTCCACAAAGCTGTTTTAAATACTTATTCTTACCTGAGCCTCTGCCTAAGGAATGAGCAGGTTTTAGTCTACAAATCCAGAAACTAATGAGGTTCTTCCTTTGGCAATCTATTTTTATATCTTTTTTTTTGTTGTTGTTATTTACTTCTGTAGTGGAAGCGCTTGAAACTTTACCTTACAAAAACACTTTAACATGTTGATCTTTAAAGGTGTAGGAATTTCATTTGAAGTGAAGCTTAAAATTAAAAAATGTGTTTAAATTTTGTAAGGAACTGGCCTCCTGTAGCCATCCTGTGTCAGAATAATCACAGATGTAAGCAATTAGGAAAAAAAGCAGATGTTAGCCAGTGCCCAGCCCTGGCACCACACTGGCACAGACATAGCCTTAGGAGTAGGATTCTGAAGAGAATCCTTCCAAAAACACGTGCTGTTTCACAGAATTTCAGTTCTCCACAGGGGAATATATCAGGACTATTTCAGCAGCTGCAGTTATGAGCTGTCAGCTCAAAAGCTGGTTATTTCTACAATGTGCAGCCACTTGAGTTTTAATGTACAGTCATGATTGTTTATGAACCTGAGGTGTGCATATATAGAGGTACACTCCTCTAGGATTGTATGTGCTTGGATTTGGCCCACTTGAGTTGTACAGTTACCTATTTGGAGCTTACAGCACACTCTGGAATTGCCTGCACACTTTGTACTGCTCAGTAAAACTCAGTGTTTGAATTTGTCCCTTCAGTGCCCTACCTCAGCTTTAAATTGCCAAGGCTCTTCTGCTGTGGCGTTTTTCCCTTTGCTCCTAAAAATAAAGCACATCAAAAACAACTGGAAAAGAAAGCTGTGCTTCTACACATTTCTTGAAGAGAAAAAAAAAAAGAAACATGCAATGGAGAAGTTCTTCCAGAAACACTCACCTGCAGAATACCGTATATCTTTAGTCATTTGTGGAATAAATAGTAGTATGTTAAGACAAGCATGCAGCAAACCACCTCAGTAAAAAAATCTAATTCTCTGTAATGTATTTCAGGTAGCAGTGCCATGAGAAATTTGACTTTCTATCAAGTCTTACTGATTTACCCACAGTATACAATCCGTGCTTGATGTAGATGAAAACAATCAATTTTTTTCCCACTTGGTTCAGTGCAGGAAAACTCCTGAGGGAAAATGTTTTGTTCTTCATAATTACTTGGTTTTATATCCTGAAGACTGTTTATATAAAGTTGAAAGGTTTTCTTCTCTGAGTGCTGCAGAAGAGCCAGGATAACAGGGTAAGAGTTACTGCACTGGCTTTGATCTGAATATTCCCTCCTCATGGGACTCATCCTGAACCTACAACCTGGTTGCCTGAGCTGGAGATCATTTATAATCTGTGATTATTAAATTTAATATTTCTAGACTCCCTTGGAGTACTGTCACTTCCTGCATATATTTTAAAGTTATGAATATACAATAAAATAAAGGGATATCAAATGAATCACAAGCAATGAGATAAATTTTGTGTACAAGTAAAGCTTGGATCTTTACAGAGTGTTGAGGCACGTTTTTCACTGCTATCATTTACGTCTTTTTGGGTAATGATGTTGTATATAGCAGGGCTTTTTAAAATTCTCTTCACATGTTTTATGTCCACAGAGTTAAAAGAAGACAGAAAAAACAGAACTTCTTCCGTGAAGACGAATTTAGGCACAGGAACACGTACTAAGAGTAATGAATTGTAGTTTTTGGTAACAAAATGACAAAAATGGAATAACAGCAGTAACTTAAATACATGGTTATAGTCAACTGCATTATGTTATAGAGAGAATAGAGGCCTAGAAAGCTTATTTGGCTTGCAGCCCCTGAAAACTGTTCTCTTCAACCGTTCCACTGAAAAAAAGGGGGTTTTATATTTTCAATATCCTTATTTGTATTTCCACTTAACAAAGTAAATCAGTGATTAAATTAATTAAAATTAGTGATGGGTTGGGAGTAAGCAAAAAACCCCAACCTTACTTTGGTTGTCTTAGTTCACCTGCCACTAACAAATGGAGAGTTTAACAAGAGAAATTTAAATTTAGAATGGACAGGTTCTTGAGAGCAGTACAAGATTGATTCAATATTTCTGTGAACTGTAGTCCAAAATTTCCTAGCACTTAAATGATCAGTGAACATTTCAATGAAATTTTATAACTGTGTGCAGCCTTTAGCCTACATCCTGCTGATACACAAGTTATGTAGAGGTGTAAAATATTTAATTAAATATGCTGACTAAACAGGATTTTAAAATTTGTGTTCTCGTAAAATTATGAAAAAATATATTATTAAGGTTTTATGTTAAAACTCAGGTAGGGGATGCTTTTGGAAAGCTTCTTAATTTTAGCTAAAACAAATGGTTGCATTTGAAACGACATTGCTAATTCCTTTTTTGGAGTTGTAATTTTAAATAAAACTGTTGTAGGTGCTATGTAGTACCGAAATATTTTCAAAGAAAAGTGAAATAAGTGTTAAACCACTTGTTAAGAACCAAAATACTTCACTGAAGTCACTCTTTTTTGTGATTTTACTGAAGTAGAAATGGATTAGCTGCTAACTTGTGGTTTAAGAATAAGGTCAAGGATATCAAAGATACCAAAAATATTTCTGGAGATTAGTGAAAAATTGTTCCTGTGCAGTTCTGTGGGTATTTTATGCAGTTTTCAGTTACTTTGCCTAGATTTTTTTTTTTTTTACTTTTCCCTGTGCTTTGATTTCATCAAGTTTTACTTCATGACAAAAGTTGAATGTTTATTTCTCATGTTTGATCTGTTTCCATTTGCACTGATACATCAAAGCTGTTTAAATTTTAGGAATGCTACATGGCAGAGGGCATGTAAAGAGTGCTGAGCAGTGCCATAAAAGTTCTGCATCAGTTACATCACACCTGGATTCCTCAGAAGTGGAATTCAACAATTTTTAGATCCCGTGTGGTTCATATTGAAAGGAAAACACAGCCCTGCAAAGCTCATAGCTTTGTGTGATACAATTTATGATTACTTGCATTACCCTTGGGAATATGGCATTAGAAGAAGAATACTTTTATTCAAAATATTAGTTTGTCTAAAGTAATGCCACAACCAGTGCTGACTGACGTGATGTTTGAGACGGAGACTTCCTTAATCCCGGGATTTTTAAAAATCCTTTTAAAGATTAAAGTACATTTTAAGAACTTAAATTAAAGGCAAATGTGAAGTTCTTAACGTTCATGGATTCCCTGGCTCTTTTTTCACTTTTTAAAGAAAACAGGGGACTAAATTTTATCACTTATTTTTACCTACTGCACTTCCTGTCAGAAAGGGAAGCACACCGTAACAGGGGAGTTACTCATTTAAAAAAAAAAAATCCATATCTTTAGCTTCAGACTTGTCTCTTCTAGTGCACTTAATTTTTACAGTCTGCATCCATGGATACAACTCTCCTTTCACCCTGGTTGGGGGCTGCACGAAGAACATTTTGTCAGAAACCTGTAGCATTGTACAACAGGAGCTCAGATGTTGCTTAGAGTGCAGCTGGAAAGGGAAACATTTTAAGGACAAGGGAATTTAATAAAAAGTTGTAGCTGAAAATTCATTTCCATATCCATACAATTTTGAAATAAAATTAAATACTGAAGATTTCCTTCTTAAGTGAATTGATAGATTAACATACCTTCTAAAAAAGAAGTTCAGTCTCACTTTAAGGGCGCTGCAGACAACTGACATAATAAGATTTTATTTCAATGGAATCTGATTCTAATTTGAGAATTCTGAAGTGTGTCTTGTTGTCCCTTGTAGATATATTGTGCATTCTGCTCTATCCCAAACATAAGGAAATTAGTCTTCAATCTATGTGACAGTATATTTCATATTTCTGATGTCATACCTCGTTAAAAGAGTTGTTAGATTTCAGCTAGCTAAGAGAAAAAATAAACCTACACAAAACTACTAAAGAAATTTTGCTGTGTGAATCCTGGCATTAGGCAAGAATAAAAGAGTGATGGACACATGCCACATTTTTACTCTGTTTTCCTTGTAGACAGATAATGAAATACATTTTCCAGCAGAAGATTCAAAATGTTTTAGGTAAACGTAACTATTTGCAGATTAATTAAAATACTGTATTAAATGCAGTGAGAATTTGTTTATGTAATTGGGGAGTTGTTCATAGCAGTAATAGTATCTAATATAAATCATTCTGGGCTGCCTTTTAGAAATGACTGTTATTTCCAAATTGTTGTAAGTCTGGCTTTTTTGTACCTACTGTCTCACAAGTTTTCTGGCTGCATTTTTCAGTTCCCTTGGCTTCCTTCTCCTCCCTTCCAGTCTGTTGGCAGGCTTGCAGCATTTTCGTCTCTGCTAGCTGCATTGCTCAGATTCCCCTCAGTGTTCAATCTGTTCTGCATTCGCTTTGCTGCGTTCTGGGCTGCATTTGTAATCGTGTCCAGAAATAGGAACTGACAGGTGGTCAGTTGCAAAGTGGGACAACCAAAAAATTGTGGTGACATCAGTTTAATGGACTTCAAACAAACAAAAAACCAAAAAAACCCCAAAACCAACCAACCAACCAAAGACAAGCTCTATCTAGCATAATTTAACAACAAAGTGCTTAATTTATTACACAAGTATTAGGATTGAATTTTCTGAGTCTATAGTGAAATTTTGCCTTTTTAGTAAATACTGATACCTTGTCATTCAAATATGCAGCCTCCATCTTTAAACTTCCAGCTTTAAACCAGCATCTGTAAAATGCCAACTACAGCCAGTCTTCGAAGTGAAATGATCCCAGTTATCAAACACTGAGTGAGGATATGCTCCAGTCTCCCAAATCCTCAAAATTAGGCTAATTGGGAGGAGTTTTTATTGCCCATATATACTTATGTTATTATAAATATATATTACATTATATATATTATATTGCTGTATCACTTGAAGGTTGTTTGGGACTTGGGGATTTTTATTATGTTCATGTTCATAACATTGGAACCTTAAACTTGTACAATACATGAAGTATCTTTAAAGCACTGTACACACTTTAAAAACCCTAATTCCTGGCTTCAAAACAATACCAAGCTGGCCAGTCCCCCTGAAACATAACTTTTGGCCTTCCTTTATGCAAGTAAATATAGAAAACAAATGTGCTCTTTTCCAAACAGCAACAATTTGGAAAGGGATGTTTGTCTTTTTAGCACAGTGACACTGTATGATAGCATCTACTTTTGCAGTCTGAAGTGCTTTTATATTACAGCTATGCATTTGTGTTAAGAGAATGTCAGCAAATGGATGCTAAAATGTTCCCTAGGAAATTTTTGGAAGAAAAGATGTGCTTAGATTGTGAGTTAGCAAGACCTTTTGCATGGAAGCTATGCTGGAAATGTTCATTATGGTAACCACTTCAAGAAACAGGACTTAGTGAGACAGTGCATCCCTTTTTAGGCCATGTTGACCAGGTAATATTGCACGTGTGTCTTGCAGGAGTCACTGAGAACAACCAGGTTTGGACAGATATTCCAGAACTGAGAATAAAGAACCAGAGATGTTGACAACTAGGCTGGCACTACTCCATTTAAATGATGAAATCTGCACTGAAATAACAATACAGGGATTTTGAAGGTGTCATCATTTGCAGAGGAAAAAAAACAACTAAAAAAACCCCAGGCATAATGTAAAAGATTCTTGCCAACAGATAACAAAATTATTTCTTTAAAGTTATGAATGGCAAGATCATATTTTCTTGGTATATATTTCTGTTACTTTTTGGTATTACTTCATTACCAAACAGCGTCGTGCATCAGGATTCCAGTTTTTATTCAGGCTGATGGGTAAAGGAGATACAACACATCAGGCCAAATGTTCACCAGGTGTCCAAAGTGCTTCAGAAGAATTGCATGTATAATATAACTAAATTGCCAGAAAAACAACTGAAGGTATCCAGTGTAAGTAATAGAAAAGTGCATGAAAGTGACGTAGGACAATTGGTAAAACTGATGCAATAAAGATTAGACAGTTGTAGTCAGAATAATTTAGCTTACAGTGGAATATGCTGGTCTAAAAAGTACACAGTGATGTTTTGCTACAATATTAATTTCAACAAAGCTTAATAGCTGAGTAGATTTTCAATAGAAATTTGACAGACCAGTTGCTTTTTGGGAGAGAGTATGTATCAAAAAATCAATAAAGAATGATGGTAAAGGTTTAGTGTAGTATTGCTTCAGATAGGTGAGGTGATAAAATACACAACAGAAATCTTTCAGATCAGTAAAATGGATCATATGACAGGTAACTCCAGTTGGTTTTGGCACAGTGTAGTGAGCTACAATTTTGGAAATTTGGCCTATTGAAAAATTTAGGAGATTATGAAATTATTAGAACAAATTTTTAAAATGCAAACGTGTGTTCTTTCTCCTAACACAAAAAAATTGGCCAATATTCCCGTGCTGAGTGGTAAGATTAAAAACGACTACTAATTTTGCAAGAGATAGGCTGAGAGGGCTGCAGGTACCATGCAAGGATTTTGACATAGTGCTTTTTACTGTCACAAAACATTCCTTATTTGAGACTGTTAAAACAAAAAGTTGAATCAATGGGTGGAATTGAGAATGATGAAACTTTACATTCAGTCTGTTGCTGACAGCACAGAAAAGAAGGAGAAAAGAATGATGGCAATATTGAAAGCAATCTGCATCTGTTGGGTGAAAAACTACCGTAATACCTAATTTATAGAAGTTTCCAATTATATGGAGATGTGGGATGGTGGTCAGTTAAACTATGTAGAGTAGATAGGTCAAAAAGTATGGAAAGAAATAGGCTGCTTTTATGTAGAATATGTTGTTCAGGTGGAGAGCTTGTGAACTTGTTCGTGAACTTCATTTGTGAACAAGGAAAACTCTGGTCAGATATAAAAGCAAAAAAAGTTCACGTACTTTCAACTAGAGACTCTTTGTAGGTGTGGGATCTTTCCAAGATTATGATAAAATCTAATAATTTTTATTATATTGGGATTTAAATTTTTGAGAAGTTTTAAATATTTTAGCTTGATTTTAGATGTTTGTGATTTTAGTTGTGTTAACTGATAGAAATATTGTGTGTTTTATTACTATTGCAAAATACTGCGATTGAGAAATCGCTTAAGCATAATGGATTTTGTGGCCATTTTGTAGGGCAAGCACCAAAAAATCATGTGATGGGTGTCTTTTCTCTTCCTGCCCATGATTATGCCACAAGTCAAAAGCTATTTTGCCATACTTTCATTTCATATACTTCTGTTCTTCATATTTAACAAGTCTTGCCTGCATGTGAATTCCAAAAGATGAAAAGATCGGCCCATTCCACATCAGTTAGTAGCTGAATCTTCTCAGGAAACCAGAATAGAAGGATTATTTTAATCTATGAAACACTCTGCTCTCTATTATGACTCACGTTTACTCATCCAATTTGCTCCTCATCACTGCTGTTCTCCTAAGAAAGTCATTAGAAGCCATGAAATTATTGGAAGCATTTATCAAACCAGTCACACTCCACTGGAAACACCAGAATGGAACAGGATCTTTTCCAGATTATTCTGCTGGTTGGCAAAAAAGGGAACCAACAAATGAAACATCACCTGAGATCCTCAATATGAAAAAAAAATCCAAACAATAAAAAACAGAGATTAAAAAATACAACAGCAAGCATACAAAAATATTCCCAGGTGCACTAGAAATAGAGTCTTGAGAAGAAACCAGAAAGTTCTTTTTGTATGAATGCTGATGAGCTGGGTGCTTTAGAAGAAAGACACTATCTTCTGTTTCTTGATTAAATCCTCACCCAAAGAAACTCTCTTTGTCTTTCAAAAAGTGACTTCATCAAAGAAGTAATTAATTGTCTGTATTACCTATTATACTTTCTACCAGGAAACTGAATTTTGATCAGTTTGCTTTGTTGGGAAAGAAAGCTGACATCAAGAAATGTTCATCCAGCTAAATATTAACCACTCGAAGTTTTATGGTCAAGGAATAAAAAGAATCTAACCAACTAAAATTACTCTTTTGGAGACATGGATACTGGAACTTCGTTTTACCAGAATAGAGTGGAAATGCTCAGAATACCTGGAAATGCTGGGTTTTTTCAATTAAAGGAAAAAGTTACATGTAAAATATGACTTTTATATTGCCATTATTAACATACAAATAAGATACTAGAATGCTCAGTTTCAGTTAATCTGAAGTTTCTTCCTCTTTGGAGGGGTTTCAGACCTGACTGGACAAAACCCAGAGCAGAGCAGTTTGAATTCACTGTTGGTCCTGGTTTAACCTAGAGGTGTGACCAGATGACTTTGCAAAGGCTCTTCCAGCTTGGATGATTCTATAATGAATACATCAAAAAGAAAAATATTTCTACCTACATTAACTCATTTTAATTCGTTTAAGGACATTTCTCGTCAGTTCTTCTCTATTCTTTTGGCTCCAGACTTAAAAAAAGTAGGAGAGAGCACAGCATTTTTTATCAGCCTTTGTGTTACCTCTGTAAATGTTATTAAATTTATGTGATGCCATGACATGTAGCACTTCAGGTTTCACAGATACCTGAATGAATACACACAATGATTGAAACACATTTTGACCCAGTGACCCAGCAGCATTTGGGAACAAACAGCTCATTTTAACAAATGACAAGTTGCTTATTTTTCCCTTCTTTGTAAAACATTTTCATGCTAACAACATTGACCTGACTGGGCTTTTTTCTTATCAAAATGACTTGATATAAAGCTTGTATTCATTATCTGTCATAAAAAGGAAGGCAAAAGATGCAAAGTTCAAGCATTAAAAAAAATAAAACCTGACACTTGAAGGTTTTTCCTGCACTACAGGACTGAATCTGAGGAGTAAAGCTGTAGTTAGTGTGTCTGTCTTGATCAAGTTAAGATGCTTTTGCCATTTTGATTATAAATAGCATCACAGAAGGGAATTCCTGAGAAGAATGAATCCCAGATGGAGTGAATTTCTCTCTATGCTCTATAAACCTCATAAGACTGATTTTTTTTTTCTGCAACATAATCTCAAGTTTGTGGCTGTGATACTTATCCTGTGGGCTTTGGCTCTGTATTAAGAGCGTCAGCTAGGAAGATTTTCTGTGGGATTATTATTACCTTTATTAATAAACTTCCTGAGTTTCTCAGGCAGTTCTCCAGAGCAGGGAGAGGAGAACCTTGGGGCAGCTGTAGCTGCAGAGCTCGCTGTCCTGGGAGATGCATTCCCCTCCTGCCTGTGTCTGGGAAGACACAATAAAGAGGCTCTCACACCTGCCAGGTTCAGCAGAAAGGAGGGAATAATAATGTTTATTATTTACATTCTCACATTCATATACACATCCCAACTCCACAAGGGATTGGAGAGCATGTCACTTCCTTCTCAATCCCACTGGAGAAGAAAGATGCTCATCAAAGTTCTCTTATCACAAAAGGAATGAAAAACAGAAAATACCATTAAGTAAACATTGGCTATTATTTACATGAAACTGTGTGAAAGAATCTGACTCCAAGGTTAAAAACAGAAGGCTTAGCAAAAACCAGGGCAACACCTGCCTTCCATGGATTTCTCCTCTGTGACTCCACCAGGGCTCAGCTTCCCTGATATTTCTGTAAAGCAAACAGGTGCTAACCTTTCAGGCTTACTGAGGGGAAGATAATGCTGATGATATAATGGCAAATTCTTCTAAGGAAAAGGATCAAATCTTAGTTGGGAAATGCAATAAAAAAGAAGTGGCTTATCTCACTCAAGCTACCTCAGGGTCAGCCAGTAGTGGACCACATTTGGAATTTTAGAAGCTCTTAAATCGTGGTAAAGATTATTCTTTCTCTCCCATTCTCACACCATGACATTGTATATAATGATCTGCCTTTCCACAAGAGCTGCAATCACTGATACCACACTAAGGTTTCTAATCTGACATTGTAAAACTACACTTACCAGACTCCTGTCAACAAATTTTTGTAAATGCTTAATTGTTAGCAATATAAAGGCTTAAAAAAGATTATATGTTTCTAGAAGAACTGAGGCATAGATTAAAAAGAATCAAGGAAGTAGTTGAAGCTATTTTTGTGTGGACAGCCCTTAGTAATAAATTAGCCCAAAATTTCATTCAAATTTGCGTGTTTATTTTGATATGTTTTACTGATACTGCTCATATCTCAGTGCAGGGCATGGTCCTTAGACCTCTCAGAGATAATAAGTAGATTTTATGTATCTGACATATAGGCTGAGTAAAGTAACTGTAAAGTAAAATATGTTTTACTTTAAAAGTAAAAGTAAAAAGCCATTCTGTAGACTNTAACTGTAAAGTAAAATATGTTAAGCCATTCTGTAGACGTGTAACACAGTAATTTTGTGAAAATTCAGGATAATTTCACATTTCCAGTAACATTTTTCCTCTCCCAATGTTTTTTTTTAATATAGTAGTTTAGGAGCTGCTTACTTAAACATGCAGCTTCTGTGGTTCAGTTCTGTAAATGTAAATGTTTCTGACCATCATGGCAAAGACTGCACCAGTCCCATTCTGGTTTCTGATGAAAGTCAGCAGGAAGAAAAAAAATTGCTCTTTCTGTGTCTTTCTGAGAGCACTCTCTAGAGTAACCTCAGTACCCAGGTTTTATTTATTATGAAGGAAATTTTTGTTCAGAACAGCACAGATGAAAGGATGTACATACAAAGTAGAGAGTTAGTGTTTAGTCTCTGTGTTCCTAAAATTAGTGATAGCTTATTAAAAAAAAGCTACCGTATACAGTCAGCCTAGAGCAAAGTGTGCCTGTCCATTAGCCTGGGAAAAGTTAATCCATATCCAGCCACAGCATTTCTTCAGAAGCTGCTCCCAAAAGGAAGAGTGGAATTCCTGATAGCAGCCTTCTATCTAATGCCTAAATCTGGAGCAACACTCAGGGTACATGCCTGACTGTGGAACCCCAGAGCTGGATTTGAGTTTTCTTCATGCCAGTGTTACACTAAATCAGGAGAATGTGCCTTCAATGACACTGTTTTCTTTTCCAAATAAAGAAAATGTCTTTCTTAGCTGTCCTTGGAATGCTCCATGGCACAGACAAATCATTTACTTAATGCCATTCCAGCTTACTGATAAAATGAGGCTCTGTAATCAACTCTACTTTGGGGGAAAAATGACAGAGGCTGATGAAAACACCCAGGGCTTCTCACCAGACTGCCTTGTAACCTGCTCCCCTCAGCTGTGATGACGAATATCTTTTGTCACCACAGTGTATTGCTAATCTCTCAAATCGATGCTTCCTATGCAGTAAAGCTTCCATCAGAGATCTAATCCTGCTCCTATTTAAGTCAGCAGGAAAAATAGAATAGGTTTGAGGCCAATGTATGCAGAGAACTGTAATCTCTGTAAATAAGCAGACATTCTACTTGTAATCAGTCACAGGGCAAGGAGCAGCAAATATTAGGGAAAAAAATACAGATCATTTGCTTGCATTACTGTATTAAGCCAATGATTTTACTGGTTTAAGACTTTTAGTATGTAATATCAGATAATACTAAAGTTGTAAGGACAGAAAATTGATTTTTGTCTATTGTAATGCTGCCTGTCCCTGAAGACTAGAATGTGGTAGGAAACACCCCTGGGGTTTGTGTTCAACCCAATACCCAGCCAATAACTACACACACGATTTATTTGCTTGTCTGGCAACATCTATTCTGTTTTGACTCCTAAAAAAATAGAAAATATTTTGCCTGTCTGGTGTTGACTGGGAGGATAGAGTTGTGCATCAGATCCCCTCAGTAAGAGCTTAGCTACGCAGTCAGAAATAAGTTCTTCAGAAAAGATGATGAGTTAGAAAGTTGAAAGGAATTTTTCTCAGCAATTTGCTGGCTCCCCTTTCATGTGTTTTTATGGGTTTTTAACATTAAGCATGAAAAATAAAGTGTGAGGCCGTGTCTTGGTACCCAGTTCCTTGACAGTTTCATTATTCATAGGCACAGATGGCCCATTTGTAAATCACAGCAAAAACACCTACTGTAGGTATTTTATTATTTACAAAACTAGATTCTAGAGAAATACTGACATGGCTAATGATGACTATGCTTTCATTTCCAAAATGAGGAAAAACACATTAATTCTGTGTACAGCAATAAGCTCTTTGATTTTTTAAATCTTAGATGCTGAGATTTTGGGCTAAACATTAAGAATAATAGTCTCCAGCATAAGCTTGTCAGAGTGCACATTCTTTCAAGTACACAAGATAATACTTACATCTTGCTTTCCTCCAAACAGGGAAAAAAAAAGGTGTGTAAGAAGATATAAAGCACAGTTTACAGGATGGGTAACTCAAGCTTTGGCTGCTTTTTCCTTCTTACTTTAAAGTCTCACATTATTTTCTTTTTCCAATAAAGGCAAATGAGGCACTACCATTTAAATTTTTTTACCATTTAAATGAGGCACTACCGTTGCAGCAGCTGAATCAAAGTCATTTCAGTGCTTCTGAAATGCTGATGTGAGGTGGCAGAGCTATCAGTAAAGTTGGCTGCGCACAGTTTAATGGAGCAAAGGCAGCCTTGGACAGTAAGGAATAAAAAAATGATGAAAATACCAGGAAAAAGAAAAAAAGCCAAGTGACAGAGCAGCACAAGTGGCAGTGGGGTGAATGCTGAGCCTTCCAGATGTTTAGGTGAAATATGGAATTTATTTTCATCTGTGTTCTGTGGTTTGTAAAGAAGGCATGGAAGTAAATGAAGTAAAACAATAAATGCATATTTTAGCATTTTAAAACATAGTGGGCCATCTCCCTCTTTCCAAGTAGATGAATTTTTGGCTTCATCTGTAGAAATCGATATCCAATCCAGAATGTCTGTACACCCCTCAGGATACAATAATTTAATTTATTCTTCAGTGCAAGTTCATATTGATGATCCTTAGTATCCCAGACCAGTTGTTTTAGACTGTTTGACATCTCACAACAGTTTATCCTCAGACTGTTACATTTCTTCTACCAATAATTGCACAGAATGTAACAGTTCAGAAAAACCAGTACTAGTGTCTTTTAAATCTTCCTCCACAAACGAATTAGATTTGTTGTGTACTGAGAATTTATCTTCAAATATATACTTTACAGAAGTTTAGACAAATGGTTGTCTGTTGGCGAATGCTGTAATTAGAAAGAACAATCACATCTTTTTTGAACAGCAGTTGTTTCAGTAGTTTGCCATATGTAAATTACCAAGAATTTCTCCTTTGACATCTTGAAGATCTCTTTCTTCTGTGACCTTAACATGTGTGACAAGTCTAATGAAATTCGAAATACAGCTTGATGGAAGAGAATATTTAACTTTGTTTTCACTCTGTGATGTCTCAGAGAGGGATCATCACAGAATCTTTCATAAACTACTTGTTATAAGTAAAAAATCAGTAAGATTGATTAGATTAGATCAATTAATTAGACTTAGAGAACAGATTGTTTTGTAAGTTGTATTTAATATGCACAAAGACATATTTTCTGTCAAATGAACCACAGGAGCACTATATTTAATTTAGCCTTACAAAAAGGGTTACTGACATGGTATCCTTAGAATCACAGTTTGAAAACCTCCTACAAGGTAAGCAGTGTAGGTTATAGGCTGCACAGCATTCTAAATAAATCCCTGGGCCTCCATCAAGCATTCCAAGGATGCACCAGGGTTGTATTGGAAAATAATCAGATAATTCCTGTTGGAAAACCTGAATGGGGAAGAGGTTGTTTTCAGGAATTTTCTCCTCACAGTAAATAAATACTGATATTTATGTGTGTATGGTGGTAGGGGATGCCAGGGCGGTGGATCATATGGAGTCATGGACATAAGTTTTATGTGCCATACTTAAATAAAGAATAACAAAACCAGCAGTTTCTGCTATTTTAGATTGACACAGCTGTACATTGTTGTTATGTTGAAGCAAGCAGTACCTTCCTTTCAGGCAGATAAACACTTTTTCTCCATAGATTCACGTTCAGGTTTAGATAAAATACCTTGAAAAGTATTCATCTTCATATCCAAGCTGGGTTGAATGCTGAGCCTTCCAGATGTTTAGGTGAAATACGGAATTTCACCTAACTACAATCATTTTTTTTAATGGTGGGCATAAACAAAAAACTGGAAGAACACTTGCTGAATTAAGCCTGAATAATGTCCCAGATAAAAACCCTACTGCTTTGCTGTTGATGCTGCTCTGGAATATATCTTTACAAGGATTTTTATCTTCCCAAGAAGTGCCATGTCTCTCTGTAACATGCAGGCCTTTTAGCTGTCTTCTATACCCTCTAATAAATGTAGCGAGGAACACTCCTTCCTTTTGAAACACACTGGATTGGAATTTATTCAGGGGATAATCTCAGCACTCCTCTGCCTACTCTAAGCAGCATTTCAGCCTGTGAAGCAGCACTTGTCCATTTGTGAGACATCAGGGGTACTCGAAGGCATGCGGAGGAATCCTTCCCACAGCCATGGCTGATCCATCATCCCAACTCCTTCCCGACCTTGTGCCCTTCCATCTTCCCTGATGAACTGCCCTCATGACTGACCCCTCCGTTTGGTATCAATAGATGTGTTATCAAACATACTTGATGAAAACATCCTATTAGGAGAGGTCCTTTCACTGAGATCACATACAGTGACAATGTAGCTGGAGTGAAAAATCCCTGAAATCCAACTTTTGCACTGTTGGCAATGAAGTTTTAAGAGATGGCTGTTTTAAGGGATCTGTTGCTCTGAGCAAACATGCAGTTTCATGTAAAAAGGCAAAACCTTTCCTCATATTCTTTCATGGTGAACGTGGGCAGAGTCCTCATTACAGAAATTCCAGTGTTCTCCCAGACAAGCAGAAACACAGTGATAAAATGCATGTTTTCCACTCCCTAACCTCTGTTCTTACCCTGCCAACATTACATGAGATATAAATAAAAGGAAAATGTGCATTAAAGTGCTTTGCAGTGTTGGTTTATAGAGACTTGTACTTCTTCTGTAAACCATCATCCTGCTTGATGCAAAATGGATGCAGGCTTTTTTCTCTTCTTTTTCAAATTCTGTATCTTAGATGAAAGCTACTGGATGTATTTTTAATTCAGAAAGTGCCTTTTTGAAGTCCTGTCTGCGTTTCTCTTTAATCTCTTTTTATATTATTTTGTCTGATTTTTCTATTTAAAATGTAAGTCAAAGTGAGGCAGTGTACCTATTCTGTATTTTTACGTGCTTCCAGCCCCTTGCCTACAGCTGTCTTTTCTGCTACACTGATGAAGAATATTTTTTCTTTACCTGCCCACATTCCTGCTCTTTTTAATCCTTGGATATGTCAGTATAACTCTTTTTTATCTTCAAAAATTCTGCTCTTGCCCAAATGCTGTCATGTACAGTAGAGCTCCTCTAAGTGTCTTCCCTTGGCTGGATATAGATTTTTTTTCATATATTCTTTTCTGTCCTTTAGCCAGTCCTTTTCAATATTTCTATTCCAACTTGATAGCTTACTGCTTTTAGCCTAAGCAACTCATCACATAGGACTTTTAATTAAAACTTTCCTACAAATGGTAAGAACTGTGCTCTGTATACAGATGTTACACATTTTGGTGGTTACCCCTCCAGCAGTAGAGGATAAAAGTTTTGATGACCGTATCTGCTCACACGTTCTAGATTTAGAACTGAGGCTGCTGTAATTTCTACGATTTTTTCCTTTTTTCCCCGAAGTAAATTTAGCTTTCAATTTTTTTCATACCATCTGGACAAATTTTCCTTTTGGTTTAGTAGCCAGGATAAGATATATACCATGGTTAACTTCTTTATGCTTATTAAATATGTAAAATATAACTACCCTAAATAAAAATAAGTTTCATTGTACAATCTTACATTTAAATCAGTAGCTTTGCTGTAGTAACCTTGAACTTAGCTTGAGCAGTTCTCGCTGCCAGTGGGCAATGTTGTACTGCCATTATTAAATGAAAAAGTAATTTATTTAATAGGAAATGTTTCAGCACAAATACCCCATGGGTTGAGCTCTGTAGCTCTGCAGTGAAAAGTTACTCTATTGAAAATGTGATGAGCTTATGAGTACCAAGGTGTTTGCTGCTTCCTGCAATGAGGAATTTTGCAATTCAAGTTTGTTTAAACCTTCAGCACCTTCACTGTAAAAGATTTCTTCCTCAGAACAAGTCTGTATCTCCCATCTTTTAGTTTAAAACCGTTACCTCTTGTCCTTCCACAACATGCCCTGCTAAAAAGTCTGTCTCTATCTTTGTTATAAGCCCTCTTTCAGTATTGAAAGGCTGCACTGAGGAGAAAGTGTGCAAGCACCCGGGTTGCCTAAATTCAGATGTGAGAGTACCTTGGGCATGTTCACCTAAAAGGAGCTTTTATCAGATCTGAAGATGCCAGCACTGTTGTGTTTGCTTAAATTTAAAGCAAATAACTGGGAAAAAGAGCAGGAAAAGATCATCACTCCCCCATCACCCCACATCCATCACCACACAAGCACCGAGCCAGGGAAACAGCTAGATGTCATGTCCAAGGAAATAACTTTCTCTTCTGGAAAAGGTTTTATTTTCTGACCAGAAATAAAAAAATAATTGTCTTCATTCAGCATGAAGAAGCTGAAGTTACTTTTAACCATATTCTTTGTTAACTGTGATTACTTCCCCTGTGATTGACTTAGCAAATAAGGAAGTTTCTCAATGAAAAGCAAAAGTGAAGACATAAAGTCGTTTAGCACAAATGATGACAAGTGTTAATCAAGATAAGAATGCATAATCTGGCCAGTGCCTTTTCTCAAAGGAAACCAGATGATTTTTAAAATCCAGCTAAGAACTGTCTAAACGAACAAATGAGTGAATGAAATGAGTATTCGACTAAACCCAGAATCTGTTTCATTGTCCACTTCTGAGTGATGCAGATGTCTGGGACTAGGGTTGTCTCCGGTATCCTGTGTTCCTTGGAGAAGAGAGCTCTGTCAGTATGATGGATTTTTTAATGCTCTGTTGTCCTGCTCCTTTCTCTTTGGATTGCCCTTCAGTTTAAGGTTGTTAAAATAAATGTCCCTGTTTTGCCAACAACTTTGGCTGAACAAGTAGGGAATGCTTTGTCCATCTTAATGAACAAAGGACGCATTAGGGATGTGAAGTTCAGGCAAATTGCCGGTGTCTGGAAGTTACTGATGTTAGTTTGTGTGTCCCCCCCAGCTGTCCTCTTTTATTATGTTGGCAGATTAGAGCTGTGAAAAATTTCCAAGGGTGAAATAATTTATTTGTGAAAATGATGTCAAATGGATTGTTTGGGCAGATACATCACTGATTTAAAAACAAAATGTGGCCATCAGCATAATCAGTTTGGAAGAGAGGGTGCAGGAAAAGATGTCTGTTTCCTCCTCCCACATTCACCTTGTTTGACTTGCTAATTTAATCATTGGTGCTGAAGCTAGGGCTCAGATACTCAGTGGAAGAGGTGAATGTTTCCCACTGATGTTGTTTAAATTTCTGCCTGATTTGAATGCCAATTATGAAGAAAAAAACCAACCAACCAAACAGAAATGGTTGGGGGCATTTCATTCTCCAGTGGGGAAGGGAGGGTGTTCTACTCATCAGGGGTATGAATTTAATTAAGAGCTGCTGCATTAAGAGCCCCTGTAACAAAGTTCTGGTTTTCACTGGCTAAAAAGGGGCTTTTACCACTACTTCGTGCTTGGTTTTATAACGTGCTCAATTATCTCAAGACAAGACCACTGTGGCATCCTTCCCACTTGGCTTATGGCTGACCATCTTTGATTTGAGTTGTAGGAGGTTGATTTGTCTTGTTTACTCCAGAAAAAGATGATTCTGAAGAGTGAAAACAAGGTGTTGTATGACTGTAGGCAGCAGACACTGTTGAAGAGCGGTGCCTGTACAGAGTTATCCACATTAAATATTTTCTTACTTATCCTGTTGCCATTTCAGAGATGAAAATCATAAACCACTTGGCTGGAGTTATTTGGTAATAAACATAATAAAGCCATGAAGTCATTCTGAAGTCATGACGTGGACCTGCATTAATTTTGCTAATCATCAGTATTGGAAGGAGTGTTGAAATCACCACCAGTGACTGCACGTATAAATACAATTTTTGTTGGTAAAAGGAGGGATGCAGATGTTGGGAAGTGCATTACTTTCAAGCAGGGAAATCATATTTTGCCTTGGACTGAGAGAATCAATAACTCACAATCCTTCTTTACTATTCGGAAATGCAAAGCTTATTGTTAGTCACTGGGTTATTTTATCTTTAGAACTTCTGGTATTTTCTCAGGACTCAGATGTCATTTGTTTAACCTACTGGCCAGGATTTCTTATGAAGGCAGATATGCAAAGTGTATTAAAGTCTTCAGGAGCTGGTGTAGAAAGAAGAGCCTGTGATCTTTCAACAGTGTTCACTCCAAGTCTTCTCAAAATTCTCTTAGGAATCTCTCTTGATTTTTCTTCTTTAGAATTGAAATGTGAAAACTATAAACATTTGATAACCTCCACTGACCCTGTATCCAGAACCTGCAAGCACAGTGACCTCCCAATAGAAATGTAATTACTCAGTGCTTCTTTCCAAGAATTAACAGACATGCAGTGGAACTTACTAATGTATCATCTAGACCAGATAGCATACAGTGTGTGTGAAATAATAAATGGACTTTTCTTATTCATACTGTGATGACATACATTTCCCTGGTGCTCATCCTGTCACTAATTCCAAAACTTCATGCTAGGAAGTGAATTTTAATTATACAATAACTCTTAAGATGGCAGTCATGTTATTGGTATCCTAGCTTTTCTTTCTCTCTTTTCTTTCCTTTCTCTAGTAAAAAAAAAAAAAAAGGAAGAGTAAATTGTATAACACAATATATTTTATCTACAAATTTATATCATGTTTAGGCAGAACTTACTATTTTATTTCTCTGCTTACTTATTCCATCTATTCATTTTATTAGTAAAATATTAAATAATACATCTTTGCTGATCAGCGTGGCTTCATTGTTTCACTGTTATTCCTACAGATTTTTATTTCAAATAATTACCAAAACTGTTTAACATGGGTGAATCTTGTGCGAATGTTATCCTTCGAGTAAAATATCAGAGCTCTTGGAAGCTTTGAAGGTAAATTTAAAGGTTGATTTGCCTTCTGGGACATTCTGGTAAAGAAACCAAGGGGAAGGGCCTGAGCCTGGAGCTGCAGGAACCACGGTGTTGCATAATTCTCCTGGGAGAGGGTGTCCAAGTGCTCCCATTTAACAAATGCTGTGGCCTTGTGGTCCACGGGTGGCCCTACAGACCCAGATTCTGGGAATCACTGCTTTAAAGGCAAATTGCTGCCACAAATATTTGTTATCTGTGTTCCCAGAACAAGCTCTGCTCACAAAGCCTTAAGCTGTCAGCCACATTGAGGTCAGCTCCACAATTGCTCTTTGTTGCATCCAAAGCTTTGTCTTTCTGGTGCCTTTGCTAATGAAAGTGTGTATTTTTTGCTCTACTGGCCTCTCACTGCTGTGTTTGTTTTTGCTTTCCCAGTAAGGAAGCAGGAGTTGCGTGGTGACTTCAAGGAAATCCTTCACAAGAAGGTTCAACTTTAACCTTCTCCAGTGATTCTTACTTACTGTCTTAATTGAACTTAATTTGGATGGGTGCTACTGCCAGTGAGCCCTGAAAATTTCTTATTTCCTAATATAAAATTAGAAATAGAGCACTTCTGGCAATCAGGTATCAACAGGCACATACTTCAAGGGGAGTATTAAGCGGTTACTACTGGAGGCAAGCTTCTCCATAACTGTGGGTTTATGAATTTACAGAATAATGGTTGTTTTCCATTTGTGGTTTGCATTATTTGGCCAATCCTGTAGCTCATGTGAGCCCTGTAAGCCTCCAAAGCTTGGTTGCTGAAAGAAACTGCACTGAGTTTTTCAGGATTTCAACAAACTCTTGTGTGTTTTAGCACCATGGCAATGATACTGCTGGGAGAAGACGAACAGAATCATATAGAAAGAGAGAATTTCCCCTGCCAAAATTACAAAAGCCTCGTGGATCTGCACTTCCTTCGCGTCTCCTGAAAACTGAGAATTACAGAGGAGCCGTGCAGGTTTTTAGCAGCAGGGGCACAGCTATGGGGGAACCTCCCCAGTTTGCAGGTCTGATTTGGTGACCAGCTGCAGCTGTGGGTGCTCCAGCAGGAGCACTGCTTGCAGCTGGCCACGCTGGGAAAACTTAAATGAGGGAACAAAGGAAAGTGAAGATGCATGTTGAGTTTGGGGAGAGGTTTTTTATGTAATGAGAGGTGGCTTTAGAAAATAATTCTTGTAACAAGCAAAGCTGAGCTTTCTTTCCTGAAGAATTTCTTCAGTCTAGGTAAGTCCAATGAGTGTTGTAAAGAAAATGCTGTGTTTGCAGGTATTCTTCTCATAGGTTGGGCTCTGTGCTTTGACTTCTCTGAGCGTGTAAGTAGCTTCCCACTTGGATTTTCAGGATGCTCCTTTGAATTTTAATCTGTTTAGTTACATGACCCACATGTAAGTCACTTGAGCATTTTGCTGTTAAGCCTGGCTGAAGGTCAGCTACCTTCAGAATGTGTGTGGTTTTATGTCCTATATATATATTAGCACCTATTATAAATCCTTCCTGTCCTACTTCTATTTTTATTAAGATTGTAGTAGTGCCTGTATACTGCAGATCAGTACAGAAGAGTTTGGATCCATCCTGAATAAATTCCTAGTAAGGTTCAGTCCTTTCTTCATAGAGTTTACAGTCTAGTTCTGGCAAAACACTCCTATCCTGCCTTCCCAGAAATGATTTTTTTCCTCAGTCACTTAGTGACTGGGAGCTCAAAAAACCCTTTTTTGACGTGAGAGGCTGAATTCCTGAAGCAACTGCTTTGGCTGGAAGACTGAAGTTTGGGTAGGAGTAATTGATCTATTGTGTGTGAATACAAGCAGGCAATGCCTCTGCTGCTGAAGCTCCTGAAATGATGTGAATATCCCTATTTAATTAGAGCCTTCTGATAATTTTGGCCGTGTAACTTCTTTTTCCTAGCTAGACAGCTTGCCTCAGCTATTGTCAAAAGGCTTTTAGCTGGAGTAAAAAATTCAGCAGTGAATTCAGTTAAACCACACTGTTCTACCTGGTTCCTCCTGCAGTTTGAAGTGTTCTTGTGCAGCTTAGCAGCTCCCTCCTGCCAAACCACGTTGGTAGATTTTAATCTACAAAAAAAGCTTTGTAAAAGCACCTCTGCACATCCCTCTTGCCCCTCAAAAAATTTCCTTCAGATGTCTCCTTCTCTATTGTGAATGAGTTCATTCCAGCAATGCGTTATTAAAGTATCCTCTGTACAGGGGTGATGGAAGGAAAGGTGTTTGTCTGTTTTGAGGGAAGAAAGGGGCAGAAATGCTGAGTTTTGGGTGTGGAAGACCTGAGATGGGGGCACTGAGGAGCACTCACAGGTGTGTGGGATTGGATACCAGAATGAAAAATCCAATCTCATGCTTTTATTTATTTATGAAGCAAAGCACTCATGAAATTGGCTTCATCCGAGCATTTCATGTAGGTTCTTCTGTTTTCTGGAAAATTGTCTGAACTTCAGAATACCTGCAAAATTTTGACATGTCACAGTAGTGCTTTGGTTTTTAAAATCCCGTCACAAGCTCTCTTCCCACCATCCTGAAGAAGCCCAGTTGGGGAAATTGGGAAAATCAGTCCTGTTTTGTGAACACTGTTTCAACACGCTGATTCTTTGCAAAAATAATGAATTTCTAAAGCAATGGTGACTGCTGAGTGTTTTCCCCTCTTTGTGGTTTACTGACTAAAAAGCTCTGGTGGGGGTGGAGATGCAGTTATTTGTCATGGTGGCAACGGAAAAATAATGCATAGAAATTAATGTGAAAAAGTTTTATGTATCATAACAGTTGTATAGCTCAAGTAAATAAGTAATATGTGGATAATGGACAGAAAAAATGCAGGTAATCTAAATCACACTTTAGTCCTGAAGTGTGTCAGTAGGGATATGTAAAAACTAGGGAAAGGTTTTTTCACAAACAACTATGTGAAAGTTGAATGGTTGAGCTACCAAGCATATTAAAATCCTATAAAGGATGAAAATGCCAAGCAATGAATATTTTCACGTAATGAAAAGTTTCCAGAAACGTGTAGCTAAAACTCTTTTCCATTTATGTGTTTTAAATATTTAAGTGATTCTGCATATTAATGTAATTTTCCATAGTGGAAACTGCATTTTGAAATTAAAATTATTCTTCATGTTCTTCTAATTCAGTTTTGTCAGAATCAACCTAAATAAGCAGGTTCGAATTGAATAATATTTTCTGAAAGTGGCTTTTTTTGGTTAAGAATTATGGTCCTCTTTCTATCCTTATTTTAACACATACACTCCCAATAGCTCCTTCTGGTAATGTACTGATAATTATGGGACATGTTTCTGAATGAAACTTGACACCAAAAAATAAAAAACCTGAAATAAAACACTTCTTCTTACACAGTTGTAGGGTAAAATTGTAACAGAGTTTTCTATCTTTGCCTGTGTCTGAACTTTTCATACAGTTCAAGTAGGGATCTTGTGTTCTTAGAAATCTAATTTGGTTTTTATGTCCCTATGGATGACTTCTGTGTCATGTTATAATGGTATTTAGCATAATGAATAATACTGAAATATTTTTTAATATACACACTTCTAAAATTTGAAATGTGAGTAGCCATTTATTACTCTTTTTAGTCTGCATGGGTAAGAGTTTGGGAAACTTTCTTAAGGTTAAAGCAAAAGCGTACAGAAGTTGAGTGAGGCACAAAACCTTCAAAACTCTTAAGTTTTGAACACTTGTAGTGTTCAAGGGGGCTCTGTATTTAATACTGTGAATTATTTACTCTTGAACACCATTGGATTCTCCATAACACCACTAATAGATATCCCCAGTGATTTGGTTCTGGGATGCACTGCCAGAATAATCAGAAGAGACTGGTTTTGTTGGTGAAAAAGGCAACAGCTTATGAATCCCCTGAAGGATTGCTTGAAGGAATTACCCTTCATCTACTTGCTGGTCTGGAATTTCACATTTGGTCCATTTTAGGCATCTTTATATGAAGACTTAACAAGTCCAATCTAGAAAGCGCATTTTGTGGAAAATTTTTGTGCTCTTGAAGTTATGACAACATTTGCATTTACTCTCTTGGTGTGAGGATGTGTTGTTTTATCTAGAATTTTAGAGAGCTGCATCCTGTTACAGAAACGTAACTTGTATTTCAAATAAACATCAACAGATGGATTTAATATCAGACTATTAAGAAAATAAATAACACCCTAGATATTTCCGACAGTGAAAACTGACTCAGCATTGAGTTTAAAACTTTCTAGTTAGTACTTTTCAGTTTTTTGCTGACAAAGATACACTCGGTACTGTGACTCTATCCCTGTGAAATTGAAGTGTTCAGTATTTTATTTTCTACCCAAATGTGCTGTTCAGGATACTTTTCCAAACAGGATTTAATACTATTTTATTACAGAATTACACCACTAAGTGTTTCTAAGTGTTAACTTATTCCATACCTGAAAGGCAATTAGTGTTAAAATTGACTTGTTGCATTTCTGTGTTTGCATTTGAGTGAGTTGCAAGATCTACATCTTCTCTGTCCAGCAGCTAAATAACAAAGGCCCTTGTTTGTCAGCTGCAGCCATGTAAATGCTCCCTGTGTGGATTTTGATGTTTTCTTACTGCCTCCTGAAAAGTTTGTGCTGTCAGCTTCTCAGTCACGTTTATCTGCAAAACCTCATCAGCTACTCTGGTAATCAGGATTTCACCTCTCCGTTCGTTAATGACTGGGGTGAGGATTTCTGTGGCAGCTGGTGGGCACGAGGCACCAATTCCTGTTGTGTTTCAGTGAGGGTTGCACACTTTGGTGGCTGTGACTTCCCAAAACTCCAGCACTGAGTCTCTGTTGGGTTGTGCCTGCCCTGCCTTGGGCTCCAGGCTGCAGTTTAATGTTCAGATCCATTCACTGCAGAGCATCCCACTGCCCCAAGACCACCTTGGCCACCACCTTATCACTGCTGCTAAAGCTTTCTGTTGAACTAAAAAATTTAAACTTGGAGAACTTGAGCTGCCATTTATGGATGAGCCATTTAGGGCTTATTGAGTTTAAGTAATAAAGGATTCATAGCTTAATAAATTTCCATTTGCCTTACACTTTGCAGTATGACATAAAGACGAGCTTGGAAGATGTACTGAACTACTCAAATCAATTGGGATTAAATGTAACAGAGTGGTTCATCGATTCACAACGTCAGTTTCTTACCACCCAATAAACTTTAATTTGCTTTTCTGTTGTTTTGTCTGCAAATGATCAATATTGAGAATATCAGGGCAGCTGTGGGGCTTAGAAGGTAGGTATTTCCTTAAGGGATTCAAACCTTTCTGTGTCGTTTCCTTGTCATATTGTTCATTAACTGTTTGATTTGGTACATCTATTTAATGCCTACAATTAGCAGTTAAATATGCATAATGACTTCTAAAGAGACCTGAAGAACTGTTAAGCTCCACTGGGAGACTGCTGTGGAAAACAAGTAATAAATCAGGGAAGAGGGGCCCAAAACAATATCAAAGCACCCTTTATATGCTAGGGATGTTTATGAAATACTGTGCGAGGGTCTGAGATGTTGCTGCAAAGGGATGGCTCATTTAGGACTTTGTCTCTGGAGTTGTCTTCAGTGGAGCTGTTTGTAAAGAGATCAACAAGTTCTTAAAGAGAAATGTTGAGATAGAAGATGGTTTAGCATAAAAAAGTTGAAAGATTCAGTGTCTGTTCAGGACAGTTGCATTTGTATGTTGCTTTGAACCTGCCTAAGTTTCATTCTCATGGATTTCTTGGAGAGGAAAGGAATCTCTGAGGTCAAACTCAAGTGTTGTTCTGCTACCACGAATTTTCTTTTTATTGCAAGAAATGTTTTTCAATTCCTTTGTATTTCTATTAAACATATCTATTTGTTTAGTCTGTTAGGGGATAATATGTGGGGTTTAGCTTTCTGGTTGTCTTTAAAATATGAAATTTGCTTTCTGTGGTGTTGTGTTCTATTACAACTTTTTCTCCCAAATGAGCTCACATATTCTTCTAAATTTCTTTGGGGTTTTTTATGACAGAGAAGTATTTTACTAATTGCATCAATTAATGTTCAAAAGAGCTTAAAAAGATCTAGTAGTAGGAAAAGAGTGGACCATATTGTAAAAGGAGAATGATCCTGAAGCACTTTTAAAAAATACTGGCCTTTCTTATGTCTTGACTAGAAACTTTTAATATTTTACTTAAAATAATTGAAATTAAAATGGTTCTCTAAAACAGTACTTATTGCTCATTATTTCTTAGATGTGTCAGTTCTAAATGTGCAAGTATCTCAGTAAAATTAAAAAGAATTCTGTAGAAATGATAAATTGGAATGTAAAGACAAAATGCTGCATGAGTGTGTTGCTTCAGCACTTACTACACTTTAATTACTATTGCTGTTATGTATGTTCAGGAAAACTAAATTTTTGAAATAAAACTGCAGCTTAGTCAAAATTCAGCAGTATAATAACTTTCCAAGAATGAAAAAACCTAGTTGAATATTTAACTTGTGATTATTTTCTTCCTCTTAAGTTTGTGGCCTCTAAGGAAGGCTTTTTGATGTTAGATACTGAATGTGAGCATTTGAACTGTAGTTCTTTGGTAAAATCACGTTAAAAAGTTATTTGGGTTTTAACCTTTCTGTGAAAAAAATTACAATACAAAATAAAGTGTGAGCTAGGGAGTTTTTTTCCCAAAGAACTGGAAAATTGATTTTTTGCTAATAAAAAAGCCATAGGAAAGGCTTCCTATTAAGGTGTAAGAAGTGCCACCTAAAATTTCTCTTGACTATACTTTTAATTACACTTCATTTGGTTCATGGTATTTGAGTTTTGAATTTTCTCATGATGGAATTTCAAAAAGAGAAGTGATCTTCCAGCACACAACTTGAAGTCTTTTTTACCAGTATCTTGTGTTACTTACATTGTCAATTCACTGTGCATGCCATGTATTTACCACGGCTCTCAATATATTCTTATTTCCCCTGTACAGGGAAAATATTTGTATTTCCCCTGCAAAACTGCTACAGAAAGGGAGATTGCAGTAAAGATAAGATTTTGCTATTCCTGTGTGATGTATTGAGGATCAACAGTCACACAGTGGAAGTCCATTCCCTGGTGGATATGGCACAGGGCAAAAGTTGCACTGCTTGACTTTTAGTGTGATTCCCTGCTCTTCCTTGGTGCAGTTTAACTGGGTATTGGTACAGGTTGTTAGGGATGTTACACAGTTGATGAGAGAAAAGCAGTATTTTTTTCTTGGTTATCACAAAACATCAGCCGTGAATGTGTATTTAGTATCAACTAAAGAGAGACAAGCAAGCTTTCTAAGAGATAATGGCAGCATAGACATCAGTATCAGTAAATTAAACATGCCTGGGGATGTTTATTGGAGTAACTTGCAGCTGTATTGGAGTGTCTTGGCCTCTGGAAGAGGGTCACCGTGTGCACACTGCATATTAAAAAGGGCCTGTGGAAAGGTTTGATTTTTAGCTCTGAGAACAGCACCTGGTAGTTATCTGGGGAATTGTTCAGATCACAGAATCACAGAACATCCTGAGTTGGAAGGGAGCCACAAGGATCATCGAGTCCAACTCCTGGCCCTGCACAGGACACCCCAGGAATCACACCCTGTGCCTGAGGGCATTGTCCAAACACTGCTTGAACTCTGTCAGGCTGGTGCAAAATAT
Source organism: Platysteira castanea (assembly GCA_013397175.1). Classification (NCBI taxonomy): domain Eukaryota; kingdom Metazoa; phylum Chordata; class Aves; order Passeriformes; genus Platysteira; species Platysteira castanea. The sequence goes on along the minus strand of VYXC01010662.1, from coordinate 1,960,433 downwards.
GCAAGGGACCATTCCCTCACTGTCTAATAGTACAATAGAACATTGTCTAATAGACTATTAATAGAAAATAATGGCTCCATCATATGCCAGTGCCTGGCCATTTTCCTGGACACTTCATTTACCCTTTTAGTGGCTTTCTTGGATATAGAAATGATGAGCTGCCTTTTAATCTTTGTTTTTTTTTTTGAAGAAGCTGATTGTATTTCTGATTGATAAGGGGCAAGTCTGCTCTCCTGGAAAATCCACTAAACAGCTTAGACAATTGGTAGCCCAGCTGAAAGGCACCAAGGCAAGGGGCTGAAGCACAGGATGTGCAAGGACCAGGTGGGGAAGGGAGTGGGGCTTGTTCAGCTCCTCTCTGCCTGGAGAGCAAAAGGCTCAGGGGACCCATATGCAGAAGGAAAGTGCCCACGGGCCTGTGACAGTGGAATTTTAATTGGACAGCAGTTTTCACTGTCAAACTCTAAAGCAGGTGTCAAGGGGAGGGAGTTGGATGCCCATCCCCAGGGGTGAGCTGAGAGAGGCCCCAGGCACCTTCTGTATTTGCTGTATATTTGCTTTTATATCTGCCAGGTAGTAGATGGTTCCAGATGTCCTTTTTTATCCCCTCCCCTTATCTCTCTCTCCATGTAGTCACTGCTTTTCTGCATCGTGGTGAACTTCCTAAAAAAGGGAGGAAAAAATACTGAGTGTACTGTAGTGGGTTGTAGAGAGGGGATAACTGTATTGCATTAAAAAGTACTGTTTACTGTGATAAATCACCTGCTTGAGACTTGCTGAACTCATGGTGAGTAGGGCTTTTTAGGTGAGCAAAAAAGGCATTTTTTTAACCTGTAAAAGTAGATATTGTTATATCTACTGCATGCTGGGCTGTAGACTGACGTGCAAAGCTGGATCCCAGTGTATTAAACTGAAAATAAGGGGCAACATGTTTTACAACCTTTTTGGTTTGGAATACTAACTCTGGATTTTGAGCAACAAGGTGATAGCAGTTCAATCTTAGAATGAGGGAAAGGTGTTTCTGTAGCTTTGATAATGTTTTATCAGATGTTTGCTTGTCATTGAGGTTATTTTAGTGCAAAGAAAAAATCACAAGGCAGTGCTAATTGCACCATTTAAAATTTCATTACATTTATAAAGTGCAGCTTGAAATACCTTCTGTAATTAATACTGAAATAAAATTAGTAAAGCTAAAATCAGATTTCTCTGAGCCCCTATCAGATGTAGAGTGTACCACGTGGGTTTCTTTGGGGGAGTGTCTGTACTCAAGTATTTGACCATTCAGTTCTTTAGTGTCAGACAAACAGAAGAGATTTATTTGGGGTTTTTAAAAACTTGTTCTGGGCAGGTTTGCTTTTAAACCATATGCTTAAGTCTCCTGTTTTATCACAAACATGTTTACTTTTAAGATGTTACCAGAATAAACCATCATTTAGTTCTAAACAGTAACTCTATTCCATAACTCCTTAGCAAATAACATAAGCTTCTAAAAAGCGCTGGGATTTTTTTTGCAGGGGGATATACAGATGATTTCAGCAGGCATGTGACATAATAAATATCTGGGTTAAAAGTGTATTTCACGTGTTCATCCCTATCCCAGATTACTTGCAATATTAGCTCCTATTATGGTTTGCAGTATTTTTGGCTGATGTTATTCTTTCTACGAAGATAAATCACTATTGACTTGTAATGGTAATGAAAACTCTTGAAGTAGGATTTCAATAAGAAGAAATGGTTCTAGATTTATTTCCTAAGGGCCTCCCTTGTGGATTTGCCTGTACTGGGGAATAAGACATGCAAATTACGGATTTCTGTAGCCATTTTACAATTTGACTGTCATTGCTAAAGACATATTTTGGTTTTCATTACTTACAAAATTTCCATAATTGGAGGAAGTAATTCCAGAATCAGTAGCTCTCTGTTAGCAGCAGCAGCAGCTGAGGATGATTACTGGGGAGTAGAGACAAGTGAAATGGAGCAGGGAAATTCAAACAGCCATTGAGAAATTCTACTTGTGGCTCATCTTTTCTTCTATATTCTGTTCGGGAACATTTATTTTGAATAAAGGAGCGGTACAAACATTTTGTCATTCTGTGGAGCTGTGGTTGATGCCTTACTTTGTAATATAAATCCTACACTAAATGTACCTTGGAAGTCTTATTTGTGTTTTGCTACTGGAAAGTACCTTTTGAATGGACTAGAAATAAATAAGTAGCTGACATCTGAAAGTATTTCTGTTTAAAATGAACGATATGGAACAAATAAACTTACTTCTAGTCTTGGAGGCTATTTTACTTGTGGCAGTGATATGGGAGGGAAGAGACAGGGTCTGAGCAGCAATTGAAATACATTTTTTGTATTTTAATAAATATACTTTTGAGGAGTAAGGCGTGGTTGTGAACTGCATCTCTACAAAAGATGAAAAATAAGATTTTTTTTTTTAAAAAAAAAGATAATTCTCATTAAGGGTTGTAATCTTTGTCATGACTGGGTATGAGTTCTGAATCTGGAAGCTGGGCTTGAGTTGACCACACTGCTTTTGTTAACACAGTAAAAAGGAATAGAAGAGTAGTTTTCAGTGAAGGCTTTGTAACTGGAGACAGAGTTGTGGGACAGGCACCACTTGATGAACGCTGGGAAACTATTGCTCCATGAAAAAATATCTGGTTTGTTTTCTGGTTTTCCACTTGAGTGGTAGAAAAATCAATGGGCCTATCTGTATTTTATCTACTTGGTTTGTTACAGCAGTCCCGAAGGTACTTGGAATATGGGATTTCTTTTCTTTTTAATTCAGGGCAAAACCTACAAATACTGTAAAATAGTTTGGCCTTGTATTGTCCAAGGCAGCAAGGGTTTTGTTTGCAAAAGTGCTTGGAACCTCTTTGCTTTAGCAAATTCTGCCCAGGTTTTGAGTTGAGCTTCACCATCCTTTTGAGATCTTCACTCGAATCTTCCAAAAACTTCTCTGCAAGTACGACTATTGTCCCAGGCTAATATGAGGATCTAGAACGCTGATGTTTTTGTGTGCATTTTTGTAATTTTATGCGCAAATGCATATTTTGGTATGCCCTCAAGAGTAATGGCTGATTGAAATCACATGCTGTACATTTTCGTGCTGACTGCTGTCACAGCAGTTCCCTCAGCATCCTATCAATTCTGCTCTCATTTTCTAACAAAATACCCCAATTTCAGAATGTATTAAACTTCATCTGCTGCTCTTGTCCAGCTTATTTAGCTTATAGATGTGTGGAATTTAATTATAAAACTAAACTGGAATATGAGAAAAAAGCTTTCATAGTACTATCAAATTTTAATAATAAAATTAAATTTAAAGTATCTTAACATAAATATTTGATCATCTGTGTTGCATAACTTGCTGCATGGAGGAAGTCATTAATGCTAGGTTGTGAATGCAGATGAAACAGCCAATTCCGTAAATGGCTTTATTAATCAGTAAGACACATTCCAAATTAATTGGATTGTTAGATAACACTATATTAGCCAGCCTTTCTAAGCAGTCTTATCTTTGTGGTTGTGAGAAACGCAGAAGATTCTTCACCAAGGCTAATAAAATATGATCCGCAGTATGAATTGGAAATAAATTAACATTAAAAAAGTCTGATTAATTTTGAAGGAAGTCTCCCTTTCTTCAAAAACTAAAGGGAGACAGACCTTCTGAAATTAAAGGCAAACTCAGATGGTGTTGGCCTTGAGACTGTAGGGTGTCTTTATTTTGGGGAGATGCATGCACACTATTGCAGGAAGATGGAGGCCTATAGGTGCAGAAGGATGTGTACATCAGTAGTGATTAAATTTAAGTACTGAATTCAGCACAATTCATGTCTTCTGGCTCTCAGATTTGTTGTTTGGTTTTGTGGTATCTATGCTTAAGAAAAATTGAACTGTCGTAGATATCTGTAAGCTTGAAATACCTAAATAGTCTAAGATTTCTTTGAAAAACTCCCCTAACTATACCATTGCTTGGGTTTTTCTGGTTTTCCTGTTCTTCTTATACTTGTTTTCTGTCTGATGGCATGGATTTATGTACTCTGTACTTGCAGACTGATGACCTGAAGCATTCTGGTTTCAGCTGAGGGAGAGCTGGAGCACAAAGAGGTTAAGTGTATTGCCCAGTTCCTCCAGAGGAATTTGGCAGCACGAGCGGGACTGGGACTGTCTGTATTTCCTGACCAGTAGCTGGGCTCTTCAATCCCAAATTACTCTTCCAGCTTTCAAAAGGTTGCTGCTCTCCTGTTGCCACATCACCTCAATAAAGAATGAGAGCATATGACACACATCTGTCTTCTAGTGCACTGTTTTTAGATTTCTATTGCTCGAAACCCTCACGTTTGAAGACTGCCACCTTTCTCTCCCAGTTTTTACAAAACTTGAGCAAGTAGGTTTTTTTCATTAGTAATGAAAAATTTTCCACTGCAAGAATGGTGTAAGAGCTAACATTTTTTTGTGTGTTTCTTGGATTTTAAACATTCCTTAAAGCTGGTAATTATGATCTTTACAGGCTGCAGTGTGGAGGGCACCATAATTTTGAACGAGGGGAGAAATGCAGGTGAAAATCCAGGTAGATTCTGTGGGTGTTGAACATTAAAGAAAATTTCTGTGTATTCACTTTTGAGACATATTCCTTGTAGTCATAAGGAATAGCTGCAGGTGTGCACTGACAGCCCCTTGCCCCAGGCAAATCCATTACAAATAAGAGTGGTAAATAATGATTTTGTGACAGTGAGAGGATTTTTTCTCTCAGTATGTTTTACATATGAATAAAGCATTTTTACTAAAAGACCAAACTGAAAAATAAGACTTTTAAATAAAAATATCTTTACCTTTTTCCCAGTCTGCATCAGAATACCGATGCCTCTGTTTAGTTTCATTATGCAGAATATCAATTGCAGTTTTCTTACACTATCAGAATTTAAATTACCAGAGGTCTGCAAGAGTAGTCCTGCCTGGTGTGCTGAAGTTTAAAATGCTCTATTTAGATGGCCTGCCTTAAATTTACATTTTTATAGGCATGCTTCTGTTATGGAAAGTAAGTAATGTTAATTTCTAAGGAGAAAAAAAGCTGTAATCTTGTAATAAAATCTGTGATTGAGCTTGGGGTGGAATGATGTGCAGCCACAGGGCCCACAAAACAGAGCTGCGATGCTCTCTTCACTCACCTTCCTCCTCACCTTCACAGATGGAGCTCAGCAAGTTAAAAACCCCCCAGACTTTATTACCCGTGCCCGGCAGAGTAAAGGTTGTTTTTCTTTCCCTGGCAATATTAATGACTTTCAGCTGAGTGCATTTTAATTAAAAATGCCAGGTAACTGCTCTCGGCTCAGCACAGGGCAGTGCTGGCGTTCAGCACCTGCGGGTGCTGCCTGTGCATGTCTGTGCAGCCAGAGTGAGGGTCCTTTGTCCTTGACGCCCTCTGTGTTTCGGTTTTTGGGGTATTTTTGGTGGGGGTAACATCAGACACAACTGGGAAGCTCTAATGGACGTAAATTCCTGAGCTTTTCGAGAACCGAGGGCAGAAAATGTGCCAGAATTTATTGCTGAACAAGCACTTTGTTTAATCCTTGGAATTCAGAAAATCTTGTTTAAATGTTTGTTCACACAAACTGTACTTGTTTGGACAAATGCAGGCCAACTATTTTCACCCTCATCAACAGTGAAGTGCCCCAGAAAATGCTCTTTATAATTTAATGTAGATAATTTTATGTGTATGGACAGGCCTAGAAACTTTGTGTTCTCACTGAAGAGTTCTGACACCAATGTTAAGGCCAAGGCTGCATGGTGCAAAACATAAAAGGCAAAAGCAGGAGTTACTCAAATCTGAAAATATTTATTAGTTCTAGATACATTATATGCTTTTTAAGCCACCTCTGGCCAGGAACTTGCATATGAGGATACTGTAATACATAAATATGATGGAATGTGTTCTCTTTTGCACAGAAAAATAAAGGCAGAATGGATCAGACTTTCTTTTACTTCACTATGCATGGGAAACAACTCTGAGTTAGACCATCCATTTTCAGTTGTATTTGCTGTTTTATAAGGAGGTTTTTTTCTGGAAATACACATGTGAATGCATAGGACAGTCCTTCACTAATATTAATCTTTGCTTAACCAGGTAGACAAAGGCAGAATTGGAAAACCATGAGATTTAGCTATGCATTTACCTATTTTTTCCATCCAACCAAATCAAGGCTCTTGTATTGTTTTTCCTGTTTTCTTTTCTTTTCCCCCATCCCTCCCCACTGCACCCCCCTCCTTTTCCTCTCAAACTTTACTATGGTTTCAGTAAAGTTTGAGAGGAATTAACATAATTTTGGTTTGGCAGGGTAGCCTGGAAAAAAATGATGATGCTAACAGCTTGGGGAGTATTCTGGATTAGTGGCCCTACCCAGTTCTTAAATTTCTCAATAACTCTCTTCCTAGTGGTCATTGCTAGGGGTAGGATGTTGAAACATCTGGGGCTTTTCACTGTTCCTGCCTTTTCTCCACCCTTCAACCCCTCAGTTATTTTACTGTTTCTTCTAGCATTATATGAAGAAGAAAATACTTAAATTAAAAAAAAAACAAACCTCTTTAAGACTAAAATACTGTTGTGTAATACACTTTGCATTTGGTGTAAAGAAACTTTAAATGGCACAAGCACAATTATGAAAAAGGTTAAAAGTGGATGAGGTGCCTAGAATTGGGTTTTTTGTGCTCTTGTGATTTTCTTAAGACTTTATTTGGGCTGAAGCCTGCCTTATAATTATTACCTAAGCCCTTTGTTTCTTTTAAGCGTAATTGCCATTTTGAAATAAAATGTTGCAAGTAAGCAAAAACTTGACTTTTAAAAGCTAAAAGAGCAGGCCCGTGGGTCTCAGTTTGTATTAAATATTTCATGCAATGCTATTGATTTGTGACACTATAGCATAATTGTTGGTGCTCTGTAAAGCTTCTCAGCAGAACAGCAATTTTAAAGGCCAGATATTCTTTGGGAAAATAAATTGTTGGAAAAAGCAGGGATCTGTACAGTTTCCAACATAACTTTATTTGACAGCACCATTTAAAATAGCATAACTTTACATAGATACATCATCTGGTTCTAAGTGCCTGCTAATTTCAGCAAGGCAAGTCCTGTCAACAGAGAAAGCCCACAAAAAGAGTTTCTGCACACCAGAGCTTGTAAGATTACTTTCTAGATGGCTTGCTGAAACCTAAATGAGATCTTTTTGAAGCTGATGGGAGAACAAAGCATGGGTAAAGACAAAATAAAAACTTGCCATTGATTTCAAACGTACCTGAAGTGCAGTTTCCAGTTAAGTGGGTTTTTTTCTCCTCACTTTTTTATCCCTGCATTTATTTAAGCTTCCAGCCAGAGCTTCTGAATCACCTGAGCTGACTCAAGAGCTGTTGTTTTGTTTACAAGAGACTCATGTACTTATTTTACTCCTACATTCACTACATTTTTAGCACACCGTGGTTTTCTTCTTGGTGGAAAAATGTTTGGGTATAGCAAATGTTCTCCCCCATCAGGTAAAAGCTGCTTTAAGTGACTTTCATCTGAAATTTTTAGTAATTTTTTCATTCCTTTCTCATCCTGGGTCTAATTGCCTTTCTTGCATTTATGAAGTTGATGCAGGAATACACAAACAGGGAAAAGAATTATTAAATACATGAAGTTATAGTGAGGATTTGTGTCCAAATTAAGTAAATGTTTTCTATAGAAAGTTGGATTTAGAAATCTCAGTTCATGAGCAAAACTTTAATTTTATTTCCTCTGTGAAGGAAACAAAAAGATTAGACCCTACTCAAAGATTTTTAATTCTTTCATGTGTATTTATTATGGTTTTGGCAGCTTGAGGCTTTAGTACAATTTTCCTGTTTCTGTTTCAATTCCACCAGTGTTACATCAAAGCTGACAGTTCATTCTGTGCCTGTCTTTTGTTTCGGTTACTCATCTCTTGGTTTTGTATTTACAAGGCTAAGATTAAGTATTTCTTGCTGTGGCCAGAACAATGAGCAATGCAGCAACTCATCAGAGCATGAAAAAAGTGATTGCTGTCAACTGTGGTGCTCTTCCCTCCTACATCAAAATCACAGGTTGTCCCAAAAATTCAATCTGATGTTCCTAATCTCCAGCAACTCTGAAAGGTGAATTTGAGCATACCTAGATTACCTGAACTGTCTAATTGGCCTTTCTGAAAAGTCACCTGGTTATTTTCAGAAACCGGGGTTGAGTAGTGGAACTGAAATGAAAGAGCAGATTGTGAAGTGCTGTGACTTGTGCTTTTACACCCATTTTATTGCTTTCCTGTTGTTAGTGGCAAAGATTAATGAAACTTTTATAAAGTTGGATAGAAATGAGAAGGGAAGTGTATTAAACTACCCCAGCTTGCTGCACACTAATTATTGTGTCAAATCTCATTAGGAAACGGATGCACACACAAGACTCTGCTTGCTTATTTTAACACATCTGCTTCAAGAAAGGACTCTGCAAATTGGAGAAGGGTTTGCAGGTCAATATTCTACATATGTCAATTTACAAAAGACATTTTTGCTTCTAAGTATCTTTCATTTCAAGTTTCAGCGGAAGAGCAGAATAAGAATAATTAGGGAAGATTTGTACTGTGTTTGGGGCAGTGGTGGGTTGGAGAGGTCTTCAATTCAGCACATTGTGCTGAGAGAAAATTCATGCTTTTGCAGGCATATAATTTTAGTAAAAGTGATTATGAGCCCATGATTAGCAGATACTAGAATTTCGTGGGTGTTCATGTGCAAGCCTCTCCAGTGTGATAAATAAGGGCAGAAATTTTGAGAGATGTTCTCGTGAGAGTCAAAGCTTTGTATGGAGGAACAGGTACGTAAGAAGAATGTGCTTCATGTGGATGTACATAACAAAGCCATGCAGCAAAAATAATATAACTATTTGTACATTAGGTTGATAGAAACAGTTTCAGTCAGTCAGACATGCTCATTGGCTGTCTGCTCTAAACTATGTGGTTGGGATTGATGAAGAGAACAAAAATGTGATTAAGGAATGACCAATTGAAGCCTGTGGTTATAGGGTTCTTTTCTGTCTCCTTTGGGCTGTGTCCTCCTTGGGCAACCTCAGTTCCTTGCTCCTTTGTATGGAACTATGGATCCTGCATCTTCTTCATTTCTTAAAGGCTCCTGTTTTCCTCTCTGGAATATTCAGAGTTTGTAGGAGTATGGTGTGTTCCAAGAGCTCGCCCCAAATATGAAAATGTGAGAGTCAAAGCTTTGAAGATTCCAAGTTCATGTCATAAAAAGGGAGAAAGGTTGCTCCCGATGACTTTTCCATTCTGTTGTTAAGAGGGGGTTGCAGAACTCAGATTTCCAATTTGATCATAGGCTAGTCAGGAAATTTTCAGGGAAATGGGAGTATTGTTTCTCCATCGTTAATATCGTGCAGTAACAAAAAGTAAACAATAGTGTATAAATGTCAGAAAATGACTAAATGGTTATCATATATTGAATCATTGGATGACAACTATTTATAACTGTTTAAAAATATTTTGCCTCTAAAAAAATGGTAGTTGGATGTAGTTGCCGTGGTCCCCAGGACAGTTCTTGGACTAGGAGAGGAGTAGGAAGATAAAAACTGAACACGAAGTTGGCTGCTTCTTCCCTTTTCCTGGAGTCTTGGTTCTTGTCTAACCTCCTAATTTTACAGGATGGATGTTCTCTTTATAACTCTTAAAGCTGAATCATGCTGCATTCTTCCCTGGCCCTGTGAATACTCCAACACTTACATTCTAGAAAACTGGGAGGTCTGTTAAAAGCGCAATTTCAGTAACAAAAAAACCCTAAAGAACAGTTATTTCCTAGGAGAAATTTAGCTCATTCTACAGAAAAGAGCCTAAGGATTTTTAGTAATGTACTTTAGCTATGGCCTGCTTTTGATGTGCGTTCTTTTGGTGATATTAATCCAAATTCATGAAAGCTTTCTTCAGTGTTTCATACTTAGACCAGAAAGTCATGGGATCATTTTAAATAAATATGGGGAGACCTTCACTGATGTAGCACAGTTTGGCTTTTACAAAAAACCACTTGTAGTGTCCTTCATCAAAAAAATACCCTGTGAGGACATATGCCAAGAAATCTTTTTCTTCTTGTTTTTACTGCTCTGAAATGACAAACATAAATGGCTTTTCCTTTAAAGGAACATCCTGCTGGCAGGTGATAGATTAAGTAGAGGCATTGGACCAACATCTCAACAATTGTGTTCAGTTGTAACTTAATAAAGCATTGCTCTCTTAGGGTCAAATTTGTTGTGACAATAGAGAAAGTTCTGGAGATTAATGTGCAAGGTATAATCTCTGGGTAAATTACAAAAGAACCTGACATCTAATTTGACCTCCAGTTGACATTCCATGACCGTCCCCACCAGCTGCAGTGATTTTTATTTACAGTAGCTTCCAAATAAAGGTCTAGGTTTCAGTCTTGCTGTGCCTGGACACTGAAGTCAGGTGCTGCTCTTGCAATTGCAGTATCTCAAAAATATGAGGAGAATTATGCTTAATTCCAAAAGTAAAAAAAAGGGCAATAAGTTAAGCTAAAAGTGATCAACATATATTTAGGTGTCTCCTTGATCAGGGTGTGCTCCAAGCACAGAGTGCCCACGTGGTTTGTGTTGCGTTGTGTTACAAACGAGGTCCTTTTGGAAAGCCAGAACTTGTTCTACATATTTTGGGGGAGATTGTGGTGTTCTAAGGCAATTGTGAACTGAAAATGGAGCAAGCAGATGTATAAATCTCTCCACAATTCCACAGATTATTTTCCTTCAGAAACCTGAATAACAAACCCAGGGAAAAATGTACTTAGTGAAGTTCTCCATGTCTTGTCATAAGTTCTTCATTTGAAGTAATGGCTTTTAGCTGTTTTCTGATTTGGGTGAACCTAAAGGGATTGCAAATCTACATCAGATATCCTGGCCTGCCTACCAAATAAACAGAAATATAGTCAAATGAAATTTTCTGCTTTCTCTCATTAGGTCTGCCAGAAGTTGATTTACAAAATTACTTTGTTTTTAGTGTAACTGCAAATATGAGTAATGAGATGAGGGAGGCTGAAAGAGCATGGGAGTTATCATTGTTCACATCTTTTCTTTACACATGCAGGACAATGTAGAAATGGGGAGATGTCTGAGTGTTTGTTTTGATGATGCACTCCTGGACTGTAGTGAATGGAGTGAGTTTAATGCCAGCTTATTTATAGTGTAAGATAATTAAGAGCTTGATGCTCCCTCCATTTGTGCACTCAGAAATGGGAGGAAAGGAAGGAGCACTGGGGAAGGGTGGCAAATTATTTTCTTCCAGGAAATGTTAACAAGTATGACTGAACCTGAGCTCCCTGAGGAGACAGTGCTACTTTACAAGTCCTCAGTAAATAACTAATTACATAGGAAGGATGAACAAACTGACTTACTGGAAAACACTGGTAATTGTTTTCTTTTCCTTTCTCTTCACCCTTTTTTTTTCCTCTGCTCCTGGCTTGGAGCTCACAGACTATATATAAGGTTCCCATGGATAGGGTTGGTTTTTTTTTTTTTTCCTTTTAAAAATACTGTAGGCTTCTCATTTTTATGTATTCATTTCTCAGCACATTTTGGATATTTTAAGGATGTTTCCCGTAATAGAAGCTATTCTGCAGAGTCTCTTGGCGTGGCTCTGTTTAACCTAGCAAATGAGTAAGGTTGTAATGCATGGAGCTGGAATAAACAAGCTTATGAATTTACATGCAAGTAAACTGAACTGCTACTGATGTTTTCATTCAGCTTGCTCCACTTGTAATAATTGGTTCTTCTGTTCACCTCTCAGATTTTATTTCCAGAGGTTTTAGGCTCAGTTAAATGGCAGGGTATGATAGCAGTGCTTTTGGTTTTCGCTGGAGCGTATCAACATGATCCCTTGCAAGCCAATAAATATAAGTTTTTGCCTTTAATTAGTCACATAGCTCTAATCTTGGTTTTCCCCCTTTTGATCCTCTGCCTGGAAGGAATAAATAGCTTGAGAAAAAATGAAGTCACGAATTTGCTATTTGTAGATAGCGATAACGCTTGTTAGGATGGTGATGGAAGGCTGGAGGTGATTCATGAAAGATGCAAGTGTTCAGTTCTCCATCAGCAGTTTGGTACCACGTACTCCAGCCAGATGTGTGTGCCACAGGAATGGGCTCCACTTCACCTCCTGGCAGCACAGCAGCTGTAGAGGAATGAGGAGTGGTTCTGAAGGAGCCCATTAGTAAATACTTAAAGGAAGAGTTGTGCTGCAGGGGAGCTTTGCAGTGCCATCAGTTCAGCTCCTGTGGGTAGTGTCAGATCAAGGCATCCACGCTGATACAGCTCCTCGTTACTGACACACAGCATGCTGGCAAAAAAATCACTGATTGTCGCTTCACCTTCCTCTTATTATCTTTAGTTTTGCTTCTTTAGTTTTATGTCTTAGCCCAAATTAATGTGTTAGTGTTGATAAAGCACTCCACAGATGAAAAACCTTATATAGCTGCTTTGTGTAATTATTATTTTTAATTGTTTCCATTTGTGTAGTTTCAGTTAGCACCACTAATGGACTGGTATGCACTCAATAAGAGGTAGAAAAGGCAGGATATATTTTTCTTTTAAAGAAAGTAGACTTTAGAAAAAGTGGAGAGAGATGGAAGAAGTGGACAGATTCTCTTCTGGGTTTCACTTCATCCATATTAACCTCATTGACTGCTTGCTAATTGCAGGAATTTAAATATGCCAATGCCCACATACAAAAAACCCCTGAGATCTGCTGCTTTTCAGTGGGGAAACCTGGAGCTTGAAAAGGTATTTATACAATTTCTGCCATCAGTGGTATTGAAATGCTTTTTTCCCAGAGTGACAAGTCAGGAAATGGAAATGGGAGACTCTGAGTCATAGCTCTCTTTGTGGATGCACATAGCCAGGACCACTGCTGTGCTGGGATTCTGCGCTATTACTTAAAACTCCACTGCTTGGGATGGTAAAGGCAAAAAATCTTCCTGCTGCTGAAGGGGAATTTCAGATATCAGAACTGTAGATTCAAAGCAGGGAAAGCCGGTAAAACAGAATATTTGGAAATTTGTGCATTCAAGTCAGATTTGTGATGTGATGCAATGCACAATTTTTAAGGAGTTTAAGTGATAAAAGCAGTCATTTGACTCAGTGTGTGCACTGAATCATGGGGCAGACAAGGTTGGCTCTCAAACTGAGGGCTGAGAAAATCTTCTGCCGAGTATCTCTGCCTGCCCTGATGATGTTGTGGCTTCCCAGCAGGCCAGAGCGGTTGGCAGGGTTGAAGTTCATGGGAAGTGCAGGTCTGGCAGGAGGGGGGTTTATGGACCAGCTTGGGTACCAGGGGGCTTGGTGAATCAGAGCCAGTGCAGTGGTGGTGTGACAGCACAGGGCTGCTCACAAACACCTGAGTGAGATTAACAGGCAAACACTGAACTGGTAAAAATTTCTAAACTAGAAATGTAGCGATTGCTCAAGGATTGTTATTTGGGTTTTTTCCTTAAAGCTTCCTTCAGACTCTTGTTCTGTGTTTCTAAACACCTGAGGACACACGAACATTTACCACAGCATTATCTGTGCTATTTTGGAGATCCAGCAAGGTCCCCCAGGCCACGTAGCTGATGCAGCCAGCTATTGTGCAGCATTACCAAAGTACCCAGTGGCTTCACTGAGCAGTGTTGTAACATTCTGCTCCAGTTACTCTGAGTGTACGAGGTGCTGGGAAGGGCAGAGCCAGGATTGCTGCAGCTCCCCATATTTAGGAAATAAAGCAACACAGCAGCAAATAAATCTTCTGCTTTTAAACAGCTAATACTTGTTGGAGCTTGATTGGGTTATGCCTACGGTTTGATTTAGTTATTTTGTAGTTGTAATTTATTTCTTAGTCCTTGTTTGTCTTATTCCAATTATAAGGAAGTATAAGCATTTACACTTATGTATTTTAAGTCATGATATATCTTGTTTACTAATCATATTTACTAATTTACTACTACATTTAGTAATGTTGTGATAGGATAAGGGGGGAATGGATTTAAACTGAGAGAGGGCAGATTTAGATTAGATATTAGGAAGAAATTCTTTCCTGTGAGGGTGGTTAGGGATCAGAACAGGTTGCCCAGAGAAGTTTTGGGTGTGCCAACCCTGGAAGTGTTCAAGGCCAGGTTGGATGGAGCTCTGAGCAACCTGGTTTAGTGGAAGCTGTCCCTGCCTGTGGATGATCTTTAAGTCCCTTTCAACCCAAGCCAGTCTGCGGTTCTGTTGAGTGACCAAACTTGCTTCTTTCACTGACACATCTGTTATTCCACAGCAGACTTCTGTGTTTCAACAGGTGCGTTGATGTTTAGAGCTGTCACATTCTTGAGGTATTCTTGGTTAGTCCCATAAATCTCACTCAGCCAAGTGAGGATTGCTGGGCTCTTGTTCCCCTTGCCCTGCCAGCATCAGCATTATTCTGTTTTATCACAGCAGACTCTGCAGCTGCTGGCAGCCAAATGTAGCACACAACTATTATGGTTAGCTAGACCCAGCTCTGTTCTAGGAAGCAGGTGCCTTTAAAACCACTAGGTTATGTGTTTTTTTTTTATTATTTCTTTTGTAAGACAGAGGCCAGCAGAGCAGGCCTCTGTCACAGGTCCCAGGGACAGTGCATTGGCAGATTTTTGAAGGGCACACAGCAGGGTTTAGTGTTATGAGCTGCAGTGGCCTGAAAAGGTGTAGACTTTCTGCTCTCACTTTCCATTCAATTCTGAATCCATTGGAAGTGTTGCATTACAGAGGGATAAGATGCCTCTGGAAAGGTGATCAGCAGCACTTTTCACCACTGAATTGTGGCATCTCTCACCACCTGCTGAGGTTTTACTGGTGTGTCTCATTCAAAAAGCAGATTACAGCATGACACACTGTCCTTGCAGATCCTTGGTGCAAGTCACTGAGTCTTTTATAGTCCATAATGCATTCAGGGAAACAATGATCTTGTTCCAGAGTGCTGGGGAGAAAGATGATTGGTTTCAATTATATTTCAGTTTATAATAAACAGCCTTCATGTGCATGCATATATGTGTGAATTCTTTTGGGTTTTCTTCCCATTTTTCTGTTGATCTCTTTTCTGAGTGTACTTTATCATAATCTGTTATGGAAAGAATGATATATTATTCTCTCTGCCTTCTGTTTTATAATTTCTCTGCTGTGCCCAGAGAGTAGAAACATCATTCTGTGGGTAATGTTTTCAATGGTGCATTATCAGGCTCCTGTCTAAATTCTGGTCAGTCAAATAAATTGATTGCCTACTAGCCTGAGCCCTACTCTAGAGTATGTATTTTGAGGTGTAAATATGTTTCTTGTCATCTTCATCTTTTCTAAAGTTCTTTGTTCAAGACCTCTGATGACCTTTCCTTCTGGAACAGCCACAATTCACTCTCCAAAGCTGGAGCAGGGCTGTCTTATTTTCCCTGCTGATCCCAAAGTCCTGTGCTGGCTAACCCCCCAAGTGAGAGTCAATTGTTCCATGTATTTGGTCTCGCTTGAATTCCAGGGTTCATTCACCAAATCCTGGTCTTGCTTGCCTGTAGAAAACATTTATATGAACCACAAGAGTTTCCAGAGCAGAGTTAGATCACCTCATTAGTTGATGAGTAGATGAGTTAGAGTAGCTCATCTCTGTTGTTCAGGGCTTCATGTAAGTAACAGAAAAGCCACTCACTTTTGGATTTCTATTTTGAGCACATGAACAACTTTCTCTCCTATGTTCTCTTGTTTATATACCCTAACTATTCTTTGTATTCAATTCTGATTTTGTTGTTTCCTTCTAATCATGTTTACTTCCACAGATTTTGAGGGGTTTGCCCTCTTATATTCTGTGCCTATATAGCAAAGAGATGTCACATTTTCCTCTAAATCCATCTTGCAATTGTCATTTTAGTTCTCTAGAGAATTAATAATCTAATAAATAATTAGTTATTAAATAATTAGTTAATAGAAGTGTGCTACATATTGCTGTTCATTCCCTAAGCAACTTTAAATCACCTCCGTTTTAGAAGTAAGAACATAAGTAGTTCAATTGCTGTTTTATTTTGCTAGTTATATGAACTTGTACTTGCTAAGACATATACAAACAGCTGGGGAGTTTTGTCTGCTTTTTTCCCCTCCTTTTAAATAGGCACATTTCGTGAGTTCAGTGTTATCACTCATCTTTGGGGGTCTGAGCACCTGTCTTCACATACAGAATTGCAGATCTTGGGAAAAGTGAAGGCAAAGGAAAATGAGTTAGTGGGAATGGGAGAAAATGTAACTTGATACCTTTAACTTACAGCAGTTCTGTAGTTCTTTTAAATATTCTTTAGTCTTGCTGTTGTTGATGTCATCTGAAATGCCAACTGTGCCTTAAAAAGTTCATTTCCTAAGCACAGTCATTTGAGAGAAGGTTTTTTTTTCCCTACAGTTCTTTTCTGTGGTGTGTAGCTGGTTTTGCCTGAATGTCACTACAGCAGCAAGATGTGTAAATGTGCATTGTCAGATGGCAGCTGTGCATGCCAAGTGCAAGTCCTCCTCTGGTGTTTCCTTTCTGTTCCCATTTTTATGAAGATTGTCTCACTGGTGGTTTACTATAAGGGGATTTAAAAAAACTTCTGAAACTCTCTCTGTTTTTTACTATTCAGCTTGTTTCCGTGGAAATGGGATCTATAAGATTGTCAGGAGTGAACAGCTGAGAGTGTTCTACATGTGTAGATTTCATTAGGTGACTCCCAGCTGGGATCTGGGATGACCTAAATAAGTAGTAAACCATTTAGTGGGGTAAAAAAAAAAAAAAGGCCAATTTAGAGAAAGCACTGTATGCATTCTTTTTATCCTTAATGGATGTGATGAATAAGGAAATGTTTATTTAACTGTTTTTGGATATATAAGCTGCATGGACACACTTGCAACTCGCTTCAGACAGTTTTTCAGGATTGTAGCAGTTCTGTATGACAAACACATAAAATGACTTTTAACAGGATGGACTTTTTAACAGTGGCCTGAGCTGTCTCAAGTGGGTGTTCGTGGGAAATGAGGAATATATATGTCAGAAAATTGCATTTCTACAGTTCAGGTTCACTGAATTTTCAAATGTCAACCTATGTTTGTGTGTAAGAAGTAGTTGACAACTCCATTTCTGAAATCACCTTGCTTAATGAAGCCAAGAGAGTAAACCAGATCTCTCTAGCATAAGCCTTATATTTTGTTCCTCAGTTTAGAATGGAAACCTTCCTTTTGTTGCCAGATAAGTAGTAAGACTTATCACCACTGAGGATTTACCTTAACAGTTGCATCTTCTTAGCAGGTAGTAAAATGCCAGTGCTGAAGTCAACAGGTTTTGTCCCTCAGTTTCCTATCCCATGTGATTTTCAGGCACATCTTCCTTCAGTTCTCTGCCTGGAAAGCCAGTGCTTTATATCCCCATGTGTTTTGCTCAACAAGTAGTTTGTGTGGAATATTTTACCCAGGGGTGCCGTTGTGTGCCTGATACCCAAATGTGTTGGTGTTAAGTCTGCCACAACCTTTTCTTATTCAGAGGTGAGCTAAGAGACACTGGTTAGGCATGTGCAGATGCAGAACACTGTTTTCAGAGAATTAGCCTTGGAGCAAAATAAGGAGAAAGGGGAGGGAACTTTCTTGCTTAGCATAAAAATGTAGCAATATTTGTAAGAGCAGATGGTTTCTTCCATGAACTGGTGAATGAGGACATGGGCTTAAGTAACCAGTGTCCCCCCTTTTTTCGTAAAATGAGGTAAAATATCAATAAAAACAATCTTGAGGTATGCAAGATTCTAAAACTGCCATTCTAGGTTACCAAACTGCTGCTGGGCTCGGTGCCTCAATAACTGTTATCTGAGATTAAGAACCCAATATTAATCCATCAATCAGTGTGACAGCTCGTGGGAGAGGTGTCTTTCACCACATGTGAAGTTTACCTCGATATCAGCACCTTAGGAAATAGATATTTTCAGTTGCTTGATATAGCTACCCCTTTTAATTTGAATAGCTTTCAGTACTGGTGTGTACTAAATGGCTCTTGCTGATTTTTTTTTTTTTAAATCTCTTGTGTTTTGGTTTAAAATAGATTTAAAAAATTGGAATCAATGAAAATAGATTTCAGTATTATATAGCTAATACAAGATTAAAGTTACGTAATTTGCTCTTAATGGTGTTCTTTATACAGCTGTTTGATATTAGTGAAGTTTAAAAATGAAACAGAGAGGTTGTGTAAAGTAGCTTGTAGAGATATGGAAGCAGCTGAGACTTTATCTTAAAATCCCTGTGTGGTTTGTAGCCTAATCTCATGTTTTGTACTTGGATGGGATGAGTAATCTTGGAATCTTCTCTCGACCAATCTTCAAATTGTATGTTCTTCTGTTTTAGTGACTGACTTCTGCTTTATGCTACACGTAAATGTAACCTCTTAGCCATGCTGTTGTTTATTACTAGAACTTTTAGTTTTAATAAAAACCATGTTTTTATCGTGTCTTTTCCATAAGTCCTGGAACTCCAGGTGTAAGAATCAGCCTTATGCTGCTTTTTCCATCAACATCAGTAGAGGTTTTCCTTATTTGAAAGGACTGTTATCAGAAGTTTTTGAAGCACATTGGAATGGCTGAAGTTTGAAGGAGGTCTGAACTGTCAGCTTGTCTAAGCCAGACAACTCCTGCCAGCTTTTGTGTCAGGTCAGGGTTTTTTGGGGGAGCCATCACATCCCTGTGCAAACATCAGCAGTGAGATGCTTCTGTTCATTTGGTTTTGAAGTTTTTCACAACTTAAATGTTTATAAAAACTTGTAACTTGATTAAATAAGAGCTATAATATGAAATAGACCCAGAAGAAAACCAGTGTGTGTTTGAGAAGTTTTTTGGCTTTTTGTTGGCTGCACTGAATTCAACTGTTGCCTTTCCTGACTGTTTTTATCAGAAGAGAAATGCAGCACTCAGGTCAAATTAAAAGCAGTTTGTATTTCATGCAGGGAGACTGTGTCTATGTCAGAGACTATCACAGAGTGAGTTCTGTCAGACTTTTCAGTCACTGAAAGTGACATTTTGGGGTGGTGGAAGTCATCTTGTTTCCACTCAGTATCTAGGACTGGTACCTACGAGCACAAGCTGTATTTAGAACCATACCTTACGCAGCATGGCCCAGTGCATGGCTTGGTTGAGATGGTCATTGTTAACCTTTTCTCAAATATTTTACAAGTATGATGTTTAGACTATTAGTTCTATTAAACAATTTTGCAAGTTGTAAACATTTTTCCTGCCCAAAGATGAGTTCCTCTAAAAAGGGAGATGTCAGCAGGCTATCTGAGAGCACAGTGGAAAGGCACAGGCACAAAGCATGAGAGATCTGCTTTGAATGAGCTAAAGTACTGTCCATGGTTGATCAATCTGTTTTGTTTTATTCTTCTAAACCACTTGTTGAAGTGCTGAGCCTTTACTTTCCTACAGAAGTAATAGATTTCTGCTATTAACTGCATGGTTAACAGCTAACTTTAGGGCTTAAATTTCTAAGTTCAAATTGAGATACTGATTCAGAGTGAATATATAAATATTTCTGAAAAGAATCCCCTGGTAAGAGGAAGATATTTTGGATATTTTTTTCTTAATTTTAAGAGACTAGTACCATGTTGAGGCTCTCTTTCTTTTAAGCTGGCCTATGCCAGTTTTGAATGCTGTTCTATATTTTAAAAACTACATTTTTTTAAACCACCCAGCTACTCCTGAATTCTGTTTGCTGTGGTGGGAAGTTGTTTGGTTTTTTTTTTTGGTCCTTTTTTCTTTTTGAGACCTCTGGAGCATGCAGCATATGATGTATGCTTTTAATGTGACTGTAATTTTGGTTGATTTTGGTCCTTTTTTCGTTTTTTTTTTTTCTGCTTCTTCTACCCCAGTGGATCAGTACATCTAAAAGTCAACCTAAAACTTCTGGTGGGATG
Organism: Platysteira castanea; assembly: GCA_013397175.1. Lineage (NCBI taxonomy): Eukaryota > Metazoa > Chordata > Aves > Passeriformes > Platysteira > Platysteira castanea. Next base: position 1,940,445 of record VYXC01010662.1, on the reverse strand, counting down.
CAATATTTTTGGATACAGAACTATAAATAGTTCTGTGTTTTGATAAGAAAACACATAACTCTAGTGCTACATTGATATTGTGGCTGCTCAGTAGACAGTTGATTCAGTTATACTGAAGCTATTTTTGGGATGTTGATAATCTTTGGAAGTAGTAGGTTATATAGTAAATTTAGCATTTGGTGAGCCTTTGATATAAAGTATATGGGTATATATATTATATAACATGGCCAATATTTCCTCCTCTGCTAGGCCCCAGTCATTTTTACTGTTTCTATTAATAGAAACATCATTATTATATAGAATTATTGTGGAGTTTCTGAAATAAAACTTATGTAGTGTTCTGTAGTTACCTTCTCTTAACTACTGTCCTTCCACTAAACTCGAAGTAAATAATTATTCATAATTAAGCTATAGGTGCATATCCAAGGGGCACGTGTGTGTGTGCACATGCATAATACTTATTTTTCCTGTTTTTCAAACACGTTTGTTTTCTTTCCAGTGGGATGCCATAACTGAGATGGACGAGCACAACCGTCCCATTCACACTTACCAGGTGTGCAACGTGATGGAACCCAACCAGAACAACTGGCTGCAAACCAACTGGGTCTCCCGCGACGCTGCACAGAAGATCTACGTGGAGATGAAGTTCACCCTGAGGGACTGCAACAGCATTCCCTGGGTGCTGGGGACCTGCAAGGAAACCTTCAATCTCTACTACATGGAGTCAGATGAGCCCCACGGAGTAAAATTCAAGCCAAACCAGTACACTAAAATCGACACCATAGCAGCTGATGAGAGCTTTACCCAGATGGACTTGGGCGACCGCATCCTCAAACTCAACACGGAAGTCCGTGAAGTTGGGCCGATCAGCAAGAAGGGATTTTATCTGGCTTTTCAAGACATTGGAGCGTGCATTGCTTTGGTGTCAGTCCGTGTCTATTACAAGAAGTGCCCTTTCACGGTCCGTAATTTGGCCATGTTCCCTGACACCATTCCAAGGGTGGATTCTTCCTCGTTGGTGGAAGTACGGGGCTCCTGCGTGAAGAGCGCGGAGGAACGGGACACCCCAAAATTGTACTGTGGGGCAGATGGGGATTGGCTGGTGCCTCTGGGACGGTGCATCTGCAGTGTGGGATATGAAGAACTGGATGGTTCCTGCCATGGTAAGAAAACATTGTTTGATTTTTCTTTTCTTGAATTTTTAGGAGAAGTCTTATACTGTCATATGTACTTCGTGTATTCTCTTGCACTGTCTGTAATAGTTTCAAAATTACTTGAGAATAAGGTGCTTTTTTCTGTAGTAATGGTTGTAAACAATGATACCTCAGTGGCTGCTGAGGCTGTCTGCTGTGATTCAACATTTGCTTTGTAGCAAAAATGGAGAGAGAGAGTCTATACCCATCCTTTACACAAATGACTCTGCTATTTTGCTCAAGAGTTTCTCAGATTAGATGGTGCACAGCAACCTTGGATAATAGAGAGCATTAAAAGCACTATGCACTGTAATCAGAAAATGAAATTCACTTTGTTGTCTGATCTTGCTGGCATTAATTATCAAAATACACTCATTGCAAAGATACAACGTTGACCATGCCATTATTGGAAGCCAGCATAATTTTGTACATAAGGTCAAAAGGTTTCTCTCTTAATGGGATAAGGATTTTCTCTGAAACTTTAATGCTGAATGAATTCCTGTCCATTATGCAAGTGAGTCATACACTAGATCTGTACATGAGCAATATAGCCAGCGGCCAAAGTCTGCCAGAAATGTTTTCTGCAGGACATTGACTCCACTGGTTTATCCAATTGGCAGCTTGATCTGCTGAACAGGTACCTTCTAAATGAAATGGAGTACCCAAAGCCATGAGGTTTTGCATATTTTTATCTATTTGCCCCAAGAATTACAAATTGCTATTCCAGTCTAATAGAGCTTCCATATGTTTTGAAAAAATTTTCATAGGTTGATATTGTCCATTTACTCTTCTACAGTGATTCTAAATATTTGTGCTATTTTTTTCTGACAGTTTTTCAGAGTACATTTGTCTTGCACTGCTTTGTGAATGTCATGCCCAAGGCAAGCCCAACTGCGTGAGATGCTTTCATAACTAAAGAGCACAGTTTAATTTCAGTAGTTCCCACTCTGCAGTGTATAAACCTTGAATGGAAGGATTATGTCAGGGTGGCCACGTTTGTGCTGAAGCTGGTGGTGGAGATGGACACATGGACAGCTGGGAATGCATTTGTACGATGGGATTTTTTCAGTGTGACTGTTGAGTGCTGTGAACTGAACCATGATACATACGTGTGTTGATGGACATCTTTCAGTCAGCCATAATGTTCTTTTTGAGACTTTGCTTCTGGGCTGAGATGTGAATAACAAATTCAGAGTTTAAAAGACTCGTTGCTTGTCAGTAAATCCTGAGTGAGCTCTTTAATACCCATTAAATCAAAAAATACCTGAACATTACTAACCCTCTAAGGGAAAGTTTTTAAAATTTACATTGAGCTTGGTTGCAGAGAAGTAGAGAGCTGAGGTCTAGGTGGGGAAGAGTAGAAGCCACTCTATCTTAGACTGATAAGACTTGATATATATTTGCAAAATTTTCATGTCTTTTGGGTCCTTACCCCAATCCCAACCCGAAGCCCTTCTGTCCCTCCCATTCCCCTGCTGGAGTTGCAAATCCAAGTCTTGAAAGTATTTTCACCGTTCTGTCAGTGCTTTGTGCAGGCATAATCTGTGACATACTCAGGAGAGAACCTTTCTTTCTTCTGCATAAAAATAACAGTCAAAATAATACTTTCACATTTTGAAGTCTGTTCTGACAAATAATTGGGTCTTGGTCAATATTGCTAATAGTTGAATGTGTTTTTCCTACTTACAAATGGTCTCAAACTTTTTATACCCCAGCCTGTGGCTCAGTGGGGAATAAGCACTTCATGACAAATATGGTTTACTTGTCACAGAATTTAAAAAGTAAATTTCTATTCTGATATCTGTGGAGATACAGAGTCTATTCACAAAATACAAAATGGCATAAGGAAGGCTATTCTGCCTTTGTCACTGCTCATCTTTTTGCAAAGCAGGCAAGAATGGGAATAAAAACCGTCTTTGATCAGTTTTAGTAGTGCTGTTCAAAATCATAGGTTATTTTCAGCTGCCTAAATCTCCTTTACTTGCTTCCCTAACTGGCAACATTTCAGTTATATCAATATATATTGGGTTTATGCATCTCTCTTTGTCTGTGGATCTCTCAGTATTCCTATCCATTGTATTTTCTTTTAAAAGCATCAATTCGGAGCCAAAGTGTCTAAGAATTCCCAACTGGATTAAAATATCCATACTTGTTAGATGTATACCCCAATGTGTCTAGTGAGCTCAGAGGAATATTAACAGGGAATTTTCCACTAGTTTGGGACTGTCTTCCTTTTCTGGAGTCAGTGGGGGGAAAAATGGCATTGACTGTAAGAGATGCCCAGATATTTGCGTGTTTGGTACATTTTATAACGGCATAACATAGAATATTCCAATCTTAATATGTAAACAATCTCTGTCTTTGAGTTGAATCTACTTTCAAGATTTTCCCCTCAAAATCCTGAAATAGCAGCATCGTTCACATGTTGTTCTGTTACTTTTTAGGCATTAATGAATAAATCAGAACCAATAATTTGGCAATGTTAATCAGAAGTGGCTCTGATATGAACTGCTGGCTTTGCTAATTCATTGACACCAGCCCCATTACCAAGTTACACCTTAGAAGGAGGAGATGCTGCACAGGATTCTGGTAAACAGCAGTTAAAAGTGGCATGTTCAATACTCTGTGTTCTCTGAATGTCAGCCCAAAACAGGAGTTGTGCTAAATTTAACAAATGTATAATATATACAGGTCATATCAGGGCTTTGTGGTGGGGGTTTTTTTACATAGGAACAAACAATCAAAACAAGCAGCACTTTACAAACTTAATCATAATGGTTTGGTTCTGTTTGGGCAGGATATAGAAATAATTGGATGACTGTTAGCTGTTTGACTCTTTAATGATTTACCAAAAATGATCTGAATTACTCAAGGTTAGGAATTAACTGCAGAGCAAAATTCAATTTTATATAGCAAATACTAATTATTATAGTAATTTCAGATTTCACTTTAGTCTTAACCAATCAAACACAGTGCAAAAGTGTATTTCACCAGCCATAAAAAGTGGATTCTTCTTGAGGAATATTGTCAGGAAGCCGCAGCTTCCAAAGTAGGGTAAACGTGGTATAGTTGAAGCAATATTAACAGTTAAAAACATAAAACAACAGTCACTGACAGACTCACCTGGTTTATTTTAATTGAGACAAATAGACTAAGAAGTGAAAATATAAAATTCAAATCCTCTGACCTTGAGTTGACTGAACAACACTTCCTAGGGATACTAATGCCTGAACACATGGAGTTCTTAATTGAACAAACACTTCTTTCCATTATTCATCACTTGAATTTGTGGTAATGTTTCAGTTTTAGGATTTCTACTTTGGCAGCCAATCTTCATGTTCTTCAGCCCTTCCATCTGATTCAATTAGGAACTACTCTCATTTTTCAAATGTTACTAATCCCCTCGTCATATATGTACCTGTAGTGTGGCTTTGTTCTTGGGAAACCAAGCAGTTCATGTTACAGTCATGCTTTAGTTACCTGTGTGCTGGCATCAAAACAGCAAAAGGGGGGAATAAAGTACTTTGGAAAGGCAAGTTTCAGACTTAGAGATACAGTACAGTGTAAGGTTCCTTTTGGTTTTTCTTCCATGTATTTATTTGCTCATGAGATCTAATCTGTACCAGGCACTGAAGGAAGCATCTTTAAAGGAAAAGCATAGAAAGGTTTTGACTACAAAAAAGGGACAAAATTAGATTAGGTTTAAAATTTTCAATGGCTACAAATTATCTTTTTAAGGGGAAACCTTTCCATCAGAGTCCTTCCTGCAGCAGAGCTGGGGCTGTTCACTTATGTTGTAGTAGATCCTTAAGATACAGGGTGTAAAATTTAAAATTTCTGTTTCCTGCCAACTCTTTTTGGACAGCCAGAGACAGGAATTTGTCAAAGAGGCTGAATGAGTGGAGGACTAAGAGGATCCACTGACTGTTGCCTCTGTTGCAGAATAGGGCAATCACAATTTGCTTTGCTTTGATCTCTTATGGAGGTAATTTAAATGTTTTTTAATAGTATCTGTGACTTACTGGTCAATTAAAAATATTAAATAATTGCATTATTTTTTTAAGTAAATAGCCATATGTTTAATAAAATTTATAACAGATTCTTGACTTTGTGACTGCTCTGAAAGGGTTTCACACACTTTTCCTGTGCTTAAACAATGATGGTTTAATTTATGTGAGTCTGCAGAGCTTTAGATTTCACCATTTCAGTGGTAGGACTTGAGTACTTTGTGATTGTTGGTGATACACATATTTTTCACTGGAAATCCTCCTCTTTAGCCTATGTAAGGTTGCACAACATCTGTGAACACGGAACACATATTTTAACTTTCAATTCTGAATATGGATAAAGCTGAATTCTGATTTCTCAATTCCAGATTGAGCTCTTAGGTGGAACTGCTAAATAGATGGGTTTTGTACAATCCGGGAACAAGGATAGGGGGAAAAAAATAGAAGTTGTGGATAGTAGCAAATCTACAGGTAAGAGTATAGAAAAGTAATTGATAACCTGTTCAAAGTTTCTGAATATATGTAACCACATATAGCTAGTAGCATATGGACAAACTCTGAACTCAAGGCCTGTATACGTTAGAATAAAAGAGTATTATTTACAGTAGATGAAAATTTAAATTAGTCTCTGTTCTGAAGGGACATTACAGATGCTACTGGCAGCACTTTTATGTTCCTGTACCCTGGATTTAATTTCTAAATGGCAGGTCATGAGCCAAGCTATTTCAGGTTGTATCTCTCTTTCATTTGTACTCCTTCTACTTGCACGCAGAAAACCATTTTGTCCTTAAGGCTTGCAATTAGTGTGAATTAAAAATAGCACTGTTGCCTGGCTGAAATGGGAGGGAAATGAGGGATGGTGAACTCTGGCATGGATGGGATATTACGTACTGTCAGAAGGATGAATTTTTAGTGAGTTGTACCAATCTGGAGAGGTCTGTCTTGGCAGTATTCAGTAATTTCACCTTTTTTTCCAACACTTTTAGGTTGTTTTGATGGCTCTTTCTGGTTTTGGCTTAATTTGTTGTGTTTTCATTTTTTTGGATTTTTTTTTTTAATTGTAGCACTTTTGCATCTTCTTTTCAGTGCCTAAAAAATGTGGTTATTTAAGTTAGTTACTGATTTTGATTTTTTGGGGGGGCTTTGCTTTGGTTTTGGGGTTTTTTTACTGCAACAAAGTGGTAGGAATTAAATAAGTACCTGAGGGCACCTGTCCTCAGTGGCTGCCTGAGTTAAAAGCCGGAAAAATCTCAGTGCTGTAAAAATTCACATTGTAGCTCACAGTCAACCCTTTTTACTTAATCTACAGCCACCTGCAGATTGTTCAGCTGGATAAATTGTAACACAAAAAGCCTGATAAGACAGCTGGAAAGGAGTGCTGCTACAGAAGTAAGGATTTAAATAACAAAAAAAAACCCCTTTTGAATTTAATTTTACATAGTAAGGAAACTCCAGTGACAATAAATGAACAAAAGTTGTTTGCACAGTCTTGTCAAGTCGTACTTGAGTTATTTGGAGCAAATAAAGACCCTTACAATCGCCACTGTAACCTGGTTTCCAGAATATTGCACTGTAAAAATTCAAATCAAAGCCTTGATTTTTCTAACTGCACCTAAATAAATTATACATGAACAGAAAACTTATTGTTTGCAAACTGAATTAATGTTGGAAATTGCTGGTTTTCGCTCTGATACTGAGGTGTGCATTGAATGGAAACCTGCTTTGATAGTGGAACAAGGAAGCCAGCTGAGGTTAAATAGTGCATTTCAAACTGAAAAACTTCAATATTTTCTGTTTGTACACACAGACATGAAACTTCAGCAACAAAAGCATGATGTAACTCAAGTGTGTCTTGCCTTGGGTTTTGCTTTAGTTAATATTGCTGGATATTGATCCTACTAGCTATTCTTGATAAACAGTGGACAACAATTGTCCAAGGGATTGCAGGGATTGATTTTGTTGTTGTGTGTGACTTGGTAACAGAGCTGCATGATTTGACATTAGCAGCAGCCCACAGTAAATTAGTTATTTGCTCTTGCTCTGCTGAAAGAAGTGCACTGCAGTGATGGAAAAATACTGGTACTAATGGGAACAAGCTGTTTAACTTTTCCAAAAATATAAATACAAGTGCATCTGTACCTCTATTCGACTGTATAGAGACTTAAGTGCATTGTAAAACTGTTGTTTGTTATGTTTTAACTTGAGTTTCTCCTGTGTTGGCAAACCCAGGAAGACTGACAGGTTGGATGCTGTAGTGTGGCAGGGGGGAAGAAGGAATGCACTGACTCTGTGTTACTGTCCTGTGTCTCTCGCTGTCATAGGATTTGTCCTCCAAATGTGTGTCACATCCTGGAGACACTCCCAGAAACTGTGCCTCTCCATTCTTGGGTAATGCAGCTTTTCCTTGCTTGCCACATATGGGGTTTTTTTTTCTTGTTCTTTTCGGAGTCAGTAGCTAAAGCTTCAGCTCAAAGATTTCACGTTAATTTGCCTTGGAAGATGTTCATTGCACTTTACACATGATCAACCTTAACTGTTTCCACAATCAATTATATTGAATGGGGGTGAGTTTTGTTCTTGTGAAACCCTGGGCCTGCTGTATTTGATGAATGTAAAATGTGAGCATTGGTTGCTTGTGTCTTCCTACAGCTGAGGAGGTTTTCCTGCAGCTGAAGAGAAGTGTGCTGGGGTTTTCTTACAGCTGAGTACATCCTCAGCATGTGGGTTTCCTCAGTGCCCTGAAAATGTACAGCTTTCTGTGTTTGGAAGAGGATCTGCTGTGACCAACAAATGGAGGAGAGGAAAACTATAATGTTTCACTTAAAAAGGACTAATAACACTTGTGGAATGCAAAATGCTTTGTGCTACTCAAGGAATTTGTTGAAAGTTGTGAGAGAGAAATCCTTTGTGAGGAAGCTGTGGCAAAACTTGGCTGCCAATTTACAAAGGAGCATGACTGTGTGCACAGCACAATTGTGTTTTAGGGATTTCCATGGCCATTCCTTGCAGGAAATAACAGGTCTGGCATAATAAGGGCTTGATATATTTGTCTTTGAAAATTCAGTTTCTGGAATTGTCGTTATTCCTGTTGGAGCCCTGAAAAATAAATGTAAGCTAAGAGAAAAGTTTTAGTCATAGTACTCAGTGAAAGTTTCCAAGTTTTTACACTACAGTAGATCATGAATTTTTTCAGTAATGATAAGAAATCTGACTCAAATTGTAATATATATGAAATTCTAATTATATCATTATAATATTACAGATTTTAATACATATAATACAATGGCTCAGAAATTCTCAAAATCTAGGAATTAGATTTTTTTGAAAAGATAATTTTTCTTAGGCTTCTAAGCACAAGCACATAAATTTATACTTTGAAATAATTGAAACATTTTAGAATTTTGTTATTATTTCAATATAGATTATGTCCCCTTTGAGAACTCATAAAGTGTTGATCCAAAATATGAAGATAATCACCAGTACTTCCTCCAAGGCAGGTTATTAATCCGTAACATATTCACAAATAAACCATAAAGCATCTTCTGTAATGAAGCTGTTCCCTTAGAGGTTTAGCATCATTTTATTCAGTCAATTTTTAAAGGACTTATGCTGAGAAATATAATTTTAAAAGTGATCAATGAGAGGTTTTTTGTGGTGTGGCCTAGAAATCACAAGCAGGAGCGAATGCACAGAGGGATTTCTGAGGGGGTTTGTCTTGAATACAGAAGAACGTGTGTGGGTGTTTAAAAACTTGAACTATATTTGTTTTTTGCAAGGCTCAGTAATAATGCTAATGAGGCAAGATTTTCTTTAGCCAATACACTTTGCCTTTTCTTCCTAAAACTTAAGGTGGAAAATAGCATAAAAAAATTAGTTGTCTTAGAAAAATGTACTTAGACTATGAGGGCAGACTTCGATTTTAAGGGCAGTGGTATTGAAAAGGTTCTCAGAAACCACACCAACCAAAATTTGTGTCATGTGTGAGGCTTTATTTGGGCAGAGCAGTTTGGAGGCTACTCACAAGCTTAAGCTCTTGCTAAACAGGAGAAAAAAATGGATGGTAAAAGCAATATTGTTAATGGCAAATTTTATGACTGACACCTTTGCGGAAGAGAAAAGGGAGAGGAAGCAAAACTCCCGTGAAAGGGGAGGAACCACGTAGAGATTTTTCCATCCTCAGTAGTTTTAAGAGAAGCCATGGAGATGGATGGCTTTTGGGCTGCACTGCTCTTTACTCTTGCAGGTCTCTTGGCAGGAAGAAAGGATCAGTAACTGGAACAAACTCCAAAATGTCAGCTGCTACCTTAGCTTTGGATGCCAAATGCTGAAAATAAACTAGATCTAAAGGGCTAAATTCACAAAGATTACTGTCTGACATGTCTCAAAACTCAGTCCCATAGTGTTTTAGTTGATGTGCTGAAAGTTCTCTCTTGAAGGGTGTTGTGGGATTTTTTTTTTTTTGGATTATCTTCCACCCCCCCCTTACTTTTACTTTTAGGAGTCCCATCAAATCCCAGGAGAGTATTCTGCTGGGAAGAGCCTTGAGTTCACAAGAGGTGGCTGACCTGGAGATGGTGGCCTATTGAACAGTCATTTCTGTGAATCTTTCTGTTGTGCCAAGTGAATATCTCAGCGAGGGAAGGTGCTCCTTGGGCAGCCACCTGCTGCAGTGAGCTTGTGCCGTTCTGGGGATGTGTCTGCTAACAGCAGAATAAATTATGTAAAACAGGTCTCGTACCTACCAGCAAAACATCTAACACAGTCAAGGACTGCACTTGAGATGTCTCTCTTTAAAGAAAAGTTGCTTCAAAGGGATACTGATCAAAGGATGAATAAATTCCCAAAGGACGTGGAAATGTATGCATAGAGAGATTATACTCCAAATGCTAACAATGAATGTTTAGTTCTTTGGTATCTGGCTATTATATAATAACAGTTATTTATGTGAAATGTCTTAATTTTGCTGTGACAGCTTGACTGTATTCCCAGATGTTAAATATTTCAAAGCTTATCTTACATATATTCATAAACAAGATGAAAGTGTTAATTCTAATTAAAATGATGCACGGTTGTGTAGCAGCCCTAATAAAGTCCCTGTGGAACAGTGAATTTAATAGCAGTCTATCTTTTATGCAGAGTCAAAATGTAGATTTCAATTTTACTGTAAACCAATCTTCAAGGAGAAACTGAGCAGTCAAGATGGAAGAACTGAAAAATCATATTAAAGAGTTATTTCAATATGTGGAGAGTTTTACATACCAGTATCTGTGTGTAATGGTAGTTTAGAAAGAAACTGAGGGAGGGGAGGGAGTACAGGCAGGCAACAACCCTTCCCAAATTTAATGAATATTCCAGTGTCCTGAGGTGTACATATTTCACTTGGTGAGTATTTATAGGTCATGCTTGTGGTAATATTCTTCATCATAATTGCCTGTTACAATTTTTCCTGTAATTATTTTTAACAGTATTTGAGAAACCACGAGTTTTTAAGTGTAATTTAATACTTACACATGTGTATGTTCAAGGTGCCTTCATAAGGATAGCGAGAACTCAAGTGTGGAATCATTGGGAGGTGAGAGACTGGAATAAAAGGTATAAAAGTATTTTTTTATTTTGAGGCAGAATAAATTTTCCACCACATTTAACAGGAAAAAATAAAAGAAGATAAAAAGTCAGGAGGTGGTCAAGACTCTGGGGAGAGTCCACGGGGAATGCCTGGGGACAGGTTTGGTTTGTAGCATTTAGGATACCAGGAAAGGCAAATCCCAGATTATGAGTAAGTGTGCATTTTTCTTTTCAAGATAAGAATAGAGTTTCTTTGACTTGCAGTAAATTAATAATACATTTGATGACTTCTGTGTGTATTTCTTTTTGTAAACTGGAATTATTACCATTTTGCCTATTTATCTCAGTTGTTTAATATTACATACCCAGTTACTGCAACTAGGAGGTCATGTTAAACCGTGTTAGTAAGAGAAATTCTGTGAAGGCATTGCATTTTACAAAAGTCTTTTTCAATTCTTAAAAGACCTGAATTCTCTTCAAAAGAAAGTTCTGGAGGAAAATTTAGATTGATCATAATTTTTTCCCCTGTCTACATTCTTTCTTTACGAAGCATAAAGTAAACTGATGGTGCAAAGTATAAAAAAATAAAATTATAGATTCTTAGTACAGTATAGAAAATTAGGAACTCCATTTTAAAAGGCTTTTGGCTATGTTGGATTTTTTTGTTTTCTCTGCAATCATGCAGAATGTTTAACTTCTGTCAGAAAATCAGATTCTAATCGTAAGGGATTAGTGTTTGGGGTTTGAGGCGTTCGTGTTTGTTTGGGTTTTCGCGGGGTTTTTTTCTTTAGGTATTTCACCTACAGTTTTTTGGGTTGTGTGGGCTACATTCTTTTTTTAACTTGATCAGATGACTAAAATTTTGAAATCAAATTTCATGTTTGAAACTTTTTAATATTTGCTGAAAATTCAAATATTTAGTGAAAAGTCCCCAAATAAACTACAATGCTGAACTGAAAAACAATTATAGCAGAAGAGGATGAAGTCTGTATATGTTGTTAATATCCCAGAGGAAATGGCCACTACATTGACAGAATCCCATTACAGAGATTTTTCAGTGCTCTGCACTGGTAGATGGCTCTGGATGGTTCCTGGTCAGTCTGTGGGAGGCTGGCTCTGCTTCTCCTGCTGAACTTCCTTAGATTTTCCCTTTTGCCAATGGCTCAGATTACCTGGAAAAAAGTAATTTTCTCACTTTTTTCTATGCAACTGATATGTTTAACTGTTTATTAACTGTTGTGTCCCAACCTGTTTGTAGCCACCACCAAATTTTGCAATCATGCCTGGTCAACTGGCATCACCAGTTTTAGAATTAAAAATGCGAGAGGCAAGAAGCCATTATTAATCGGGATTAATCTGGTAGCAGGAGTGAGGTGCTACAGGGCCGTAGGAAACAAACCAGGCATTTCTCTCAAGTTAGACATGAGGTAGACTTGCAGATTATTATTGAAATATTCTTCTGGTCTGTGGACTTTTAAGGGGTTGTTTAGAACGTCTGGTGATAAATGTGAATTTGTGCTCATGGAAGTACTATGCACTGAACTCAGAATTTTCAGTATCAGGCCATTTAATCATTAGAAGCTCTGGGTTCTGATCTGATGAGACTTTTTAAAATTGATTTGGAAGTGTTGCAGCTGGTGATAATGAGAGAAAATTTGGTAGTTTCCAAAGGAAAATAGTGGCTAATTTCCATTAAGGTCGTGCAAATCCAGAAACAAGTCAGTGTTTGGGTAAGTAATTATTAATACACGTGTGCAAACATAATCAGGAAAAAAATCTAGTCATCAACTTTATAGCTCCATAATCCTCCACGACTGTGATTTAACACTTAGGCAGCACTTCTCCTTAGAGGTTGTTGGGTGCTTTGGTTTAGGGTTTTGTTTGTTGGTTTAAGTATAAATGTGCAATATATGAAGCAAAGTTGCCAGAAAAAATCTCCTATAAGAGTTCAGGCTGTTTTATGCTGGGGATCTGACACATGCAGATGGATTATTGTGACGTTTTTAACCTTAGAAATAACTTTGTGGTGTGTTTAAATCTAAAAATGCCATAACACAAACTCCTGTGAATAGAGAAACTTTGCTGAAACGGAACCCTTCCTCTAAGGGAGGAGGTGGCACTAAATGAGAAGAAATCTTACAACAACCCACTCATGCTTGAGGTAGGTGTTGCAAAAGAAGTGATGACAATATAATTGTAAAAATCTGCAAGTTATTTTAAGCTTGCTCTCAGTGGATGTGTTTTGTTGTTTTAAATATACAGGTCATGCTACTCACTGTAGCCTATGGAGAGAAGTAATCTTATTTTTAAAACTGTAAATATAAAAACTGTAAATGTAAAAATGCATGCAAGCTGAATAAAATAATTTCATAAAGTACATGACCTAGTCTAATGATCCCAAACTAACAACTTCATTTTAAAAGGCAGCCTTGAGGTTGCTCTTATCTCAGGAGTGATAAATTGGAATAAATTTCCATGTGACAGTATTGTAGGAGAAAAAGCTCCACAGATGAAATACTCTTTGATACCTTACCACTCTTGTACCAGTGCCTAAGTTTTTATATTATCAACATACCTTTTAATCGTTTACCAGTCTTTTCACCTGTTTTTGCCAGTGCTGCAGTGTCCAAGCAAGGTCTGCAAGCACTTCAGCCCCTGAAGGTTTTGCTGGTGCATTTTATCAGCCATGACCAGGCAGCATCTCTGGTCCTGAAATCCATGTAGCAGAGATTCCTAATTGTGCTACTGACTATTTTGCATGTATCTAGGAACTATTGCCTTGTAAATGTCTTGTGAAAGCTGCAATTTGGGGATCAGAAAGAAGTATTTTATCCACAATGTGAAAGCTCTCATTTCAAAATTCTTAATTTTTCAAAGGGGTTTTTTGGTTATTGTTGTTTGTGGGTTGTGGTTGGTTTGTTTTGGTTTATTTTTTTCCTCTGGAGTAGTATCCAGTCTTCTTAGCAATAAAAGTAATGTAATTTGTAAGGAATAACAAGCAATTCTGGAATCTACTGGGCAGTAATATTTACAGTTAGTTGGAGAAAGAATCATATAATAAAAGATTTTCCTTCAAAAGAAACCTGTAAAACATATCTTTGTTTCTGATTTATGGACTTTGCTAGACTTTAGGAATAAATTAGGTAAACCTGAAAGAACTGAAGGCTCAGTGGCTATAAAACAACCTATTGATTTTTGACTAAATCTGTGTCTTCAGTAATTTTTACAGGTGCCTGCACCTAAAAAAGCCCACAGTGTAGCTACTACGGGAGCAATTTAAGTAATTGGTATTTGATTGGCTCTTTATACCTACACCTTCTCCCTCTTTACCTAAGTGTTAATAGTATCAGTAGAGCAATTTAACCTGAAAATTGAGGATAGGGGCACAATGAAACTCTTGTGTTAATTTAGAAGTGAGTGGTAGCAATAGCAAAGATACTCAAGTAAGGTTTATTTTATTGCTTTAACTTTCAGAACATCAGCACTTTTACTTTTCCACATAAATTCTCCTGGGTCTTTCTGCAGCTACTTTGTTTTCCCTTCCTGAGGGGAGTGAGACTGTGCTTTCTTGTTGGCTTTGGTGGGGTTTATTTTTTTGTTTAAGGGTTTATAGTTTTGTTTTTCAAGAGGACTACAGCAGAGACTTAAAACATGGGCATTCTGAGGAACAATCGGATGGTTACAATGGCTGTCATTCCTCAGAAAAGTCCATGATAAAGCTGTTGAAATAATAATATATAGCTCTTTTTCTCAAAAAGGATTTGTGCCTGAGAGAAATGTGTGATCTCAATTCTACTGTGAGCAATTAGCTGTGGAAGGTGTCTTGAGAAAGGGATAACTTGAAAGAAACCTTCAAGTATTTTTCTTCATTAGATTTCTGTGCTAGTGACAGTGGGAAAATGCAGTGAATCCTTAAAAATATTTTAAAAATCAATAGACTGTGCAGTTTGAATATATTGAGTGTACAGGAGGTCAGTGGTATCGTTTTGAGCTTTACCATTTTAGTCATCTTGCTTAATAACTTGTTAGAATCATCAGCTTCAAAATATTACTGTTTAACCCTTGCTAAATTTCTTCAAGTAGTTTTTGTTTGGTCTGAAATGTTACTACACTGCTGTGCTCTGACCTTGGAGCATTCTTTTTGCATCCATACTGTGCTGTAGCAGGGTGGAAAGGGGGCAAAACTGGTTTTTTATATGTGGAAAATAGGTTGTGAGTGTACTTGAAAACTGTTTTGGCTTCACTGCAGAATTACAGCAAGCACTCTGATATTTGTGAGATTTAAAAATAGGGACAAATGAGTAAATGTATTTTATTTACTAGCAGCATCCCTGAGATATTTCACTCTTTACATTTAAATATTGTCGGGACATTATATTTCAAACACATAATAATTCCCTTGGGAGAGTGTTATGGCAGAACTTGCTGTCAGTGTTCATAATGCATTTGCCAGGGAGTGTTTATCTCTCTCTTCTCCCTCAGGTTGTGATGCTCCTCTTCTGAGAGGATGGCTGCTGGTCAGTGAATTTCTCATTCTTTCAGAACATCCATTTGCATATCAAAGGCCCGATAGGAGTAAACACACTTTATACTTCCATCTGTCATCCTCTTCCCATTGAGACACAAAATAAGAGCAGTGTGGCAAGCAAGAGGTTTATTTTTTTGTTCTTTAATTCCTATACCATTTTGCTTTGAAATAGGAAGGATACCTAGATACAGTTTTCAATAGCAGTGTTTCTATTAAGGTCTCTTGACTGAAGCTACCCTAAAAATAAAATCAGTACTCTGAAGAAGTGGCACTGCTACGACAAAAAAAGAACACCTTAGTTCTTCATTTCTTAACTCTGTGTTTTCTAATATTTAAAAAGGAACAAAATAAATCATTTCAGAACATCTTCAGTCTTTGGTAATAGAACTTGAACTCTACACATCTTTATCTTCTTGCAAATTAACTATTTCTTAATATTGTTTTCTAGAGCATAATTCCTTGGTATCTCTGGAAGATGAGATCAGGTTTTGTTTTCATTTCTCACCTCTCCTGCACTGGTTCCCAATAGAACTTTTTCTTTGTAAGTTCAAGGAATGAACTTGTTCAGAAACCAGGATTAGGGCTGTGTTAGAGGCTACCAGCAGTCATCAAAGTGCCACTATTCTGAGTGTGTGCATTCAAGTTAATTTTGAAACCTGAACTCAGTTGTTTAGGGGGAGTTCAGGTGAGCATCCAGCTCACATCTCTGCTCAGCCCAAGCTAGTCTGGTGCTAGCAGGGTGTCTGTGAGCAGCAGCTACACGAGGATCCAGAGGGAACAACAGTTCCTCTGCTTATTAACCCCTTCTGGGATGGTCTCCATGGACACAGCAGGGATAACACTATTGGGACTGTGCTTTCTCCCATCCCAGCGTGTGTTTCCACTGAAGCAACAGATCTCCCCCTTCAGCTTGCATTGTAGAATTTTCAGGATGAAAAATCCAGATTCAGTGCTGAGTTTTTTGGTCTCTTTTCCCTTGCATTATTTCTGAAGCTCCGCTGTTCGTCACTTGACAGGAGTTCATTGTGTGAGACCAAAGAGAAGATCATCTGAAGCTTCTTTTTATTGTAGCTTGAAACCAAATCTGGATTTGCTGGCAAAGAGTTATATTCTCTTTGATGGAGAGGATGAGTTCACAAACTCTTTGGAGCGTGGATCTCATATTTTCACTTAAACTTGTGCGTTACCGAGCCCAGTAGGGTCACAACCTCAGCTGGGTTCTTTGAGCAGTATTTTAAAGCTATAAACTTCTAAGGCATTTGCTTGGCAGTTCAGAATGCTGGATGCAGCCAAAGGCCTCACTCTCCATTGTCCTTAGAAGTCATCTTTTTGCCAGAGGTTAGTGTGGAAGAAAAATATTCAACTCAATGTCATCAATCAACTCTTGTGTCCAGTCTACCAAAAAAAAAAAACCAAACAAAAAGCTGCTGTGAAAGACCTCTAAATTAAGCTGGAGCTTTTCCTTTTCCCCTCAGTAAAAATTTCACAGGATAAATTCATCTGGCAAGAACCACTGTGCAACTGCATGGGCTCAGTCAGTGAACGGGTGTAGCTACTGAACTAAATTACCTTCTGTCATGTGGGGATGCAGTACAGCAAACTTTATTTTAAGTGCTAGGACAAATATGCCAAAAATAAGTCTCTAATACAACAGAATGCACACAAGGAGAATATCTTAGACCATTTTACTGGTTTCCTTCAACATTTTACTTACGCTTCTCATTCCCCATCAACAGCAGATCAGAAATTATTAGAAGAGTATGTTCAATTTTTGGCATTTCTTTTCCCAGGCTTTGGTTTGTAGAGCTTTCTTCTGATGGGCCTCTTCTTGGTAAGAGTTTGAAAGAGAGTGGTTTATAAAGGAGATGGTTGCTAAAAAAACAGATGCCTGTAGTTCCTAAGGAAAGAAACTTGTTTCATAGCTGGACTTTTTGGTCTTGGGTACCATGACTTGAAATTTGTCCTCTGCATTGCTTGAAGGGGGGACACAAGTGACCCAATATGAAGATAGCTCCATATAAATTGCTTCGTAAATTAGGACAGTGATGTAAAGTGGCATCCGATTCTTACAAGGCCACGTGAAAAACTGTGTTGTTATTCAATTTGAGCTAAAAAAACAAGAGAATTTGACAGGACCCTGAGTTTTTTTATCATGACCCACAAGTCCAGTAGACTTTTCATAAAAGAGACAGAAATCTTGGCAAGCTCTTCAAGGCTGTTGTCCCTTTCAGTGATAACTTGCTGTGTTGCTTTTCTTTCCCTTAAGCTGGTTGCTTTCCACTTTGAAAGCCTCAAATGATGGTCTTTGAGAAAGTGGAAAAAAATCTTACTTTCTAATTGATGTCGGTGAAAACCACCCTAATGCTTGGACCATCTGTTTTTAATTTGTAGTGGTCTTAATTTTTGTTCCAATGGGATTTAAGGTATAAAACCCTCTATCATTATAAAGATTTTACCTGTGACTTCATGGTTAAAAAGACATACATGTATTATTGGTATTTTTCAGAAGAGCATATCTGGCAGCTGGATTAGATGATTGTTTTTCCCATCTGTTTTGATCAGCAATATTTGAGGAAGTCATCTAGCTAAGCGTTTATTTGTAGTTTTGAACTGGATATTCGAAGATAGCAATGGCACATTAATGTTTGTTAACATAAAAAAGAGAACAAAAACCACCACATCCAAAAACGTCAAGAAAGAAAGAAAGTATTGAGATTTTTTTGTTTGTTTTCTACCTTAAAAGAAACTTTTGCACATAATAAAACTCCTTCCCATTTTGTTTAAGTATTTAGAAATTTGAAAGGGAAAATGATGCTTTGAGAAATCTAAATATATAGGTACAAATGTTTCAGTGTCACATGATTTCAAGTCTTTTTTTGGTCTAATGAAATAAATGAGTGTATCCCTCTCCCAATACATTCTTTTTCCTTTTTTTTTTTTTCTTACTAAAGCATTTTAACCTTTTGGAAGGTCTGGATTAGTTTGGAAATCACCCTTTGCTATTACTTTTTCATAAACTTTGAGTACATTCAGGTAATGAAGAGGGACTGGAAATGAATTATGCAAATTAGGACAGAAATATCTTTACTGGGCCTTCATTCTGTGTTTTGCTGCAGGTGGCAGCAGAGCCAAGAAACATTATGCAAACAGAGACACATTGTCTGAACAACTTCAGAGCTTGTGAGAAACACAACAAATTCTGATAAAATTTAATGGCACATGAATAGCTTCCAATACGATTGGTAAATTTAAAATGCTTCGCTGAGGCAGAAGAATGAATGGTTGTTTGTACACTTGCTAAACTTTGGGGGAATTTTATCAAATACCTTGTGGGTAATGGAAAAGTCAAAATCTATTTTTTCTTCTCAATTTCACAAGGATTAGATTAAAATGCAGTCAGTGTTACTACTTGTAAGTTGTAAGGTAAGATTTTCCACAAATATTTCTGTACATCCATCCATATATCAGCAGAGTATCCCAGAGAGTGTCTGGCAAGACTGGAATCTTAATTAAAGAAGTTCTATTTAATCTTTAAAAAGGAGTTTTATATTAAAAAGTCTTTAGCAGTCTTAGCCCCTCCGAAGACACTGAAATAAATGGTATTGTAGCAGTAAGTTAAAAAGATCTGCCTGGATTATTCAGACAATGAAACAGTTCAAATTGATCTTATCCATTGTGGCTGAACTTATCTTAACATAAATTGAAAGCCTGGAGGTTAATGAGGGAAGATCATAAAATAGCTGCAGGAATCTTGGGCTTTACAAGGTCAGCAGTGTTGTGGAGCTGGGCTAGACAAGAAGGAACCTAAGCTGCCTTAAGCTGCCTGCATTTGTTTGGCCAATTGCAGTGTCAAGAGTGAAAAGTTGGTTTTTAATGAGAGTACATCTATTACAGTATTGATTCAGACAGCAGCTGAAGGGGAAAAGGGATTGCAAAAATTCATATTTAGCAGGAGGTTTCTTTGAGAAGATGCTCTTCAGAAGATACTCAAACTGATCACTGCTGGAGGAATGATGGCTTGTGTTAGCATGGTGGAGTAATCACAACAAAAGTGAAGAGCCAGATGCTTTGTGTTTGTCAGGAAAAAAACCCAAACAGTGGTACTCTTTAGAGTGTATCAATACTGAGGAAATAGATTATAAAGTAATACCCTTGCCCTATTTTGTCACTGTGTTACTTGAATTAGCCAAATGCTCTAAATGGTAGAACAGAAACCTGCATATCGAAGTGGTGTTTAAAAGCTGCCACAAGAACTTCCCCAGAAATGCACTTAGAGACCATTTAACTCCCAGAAGTGATTGCAGAGTCAATGAGTTGTCACTGGACAGGGGAGTGTCTACAGACTTAGCTGAGAATTGGCTTTTTGAAATCATTTGTGCAGGCTTGATGGAAGGTGAGGGAGTGTCTCAGTAGAGATAATGAAATTATTCTTCAGGTATTTATCAAGCAGGAAAGCACAAAAATATGGCCAGCTGGAAAGGTGGTAATGGGAGTTGGTGTTTGAAGCCAGCTAGAGAGAGTGGAGCTGGTGGAATGCTGAGGGAAGTGAGCTTGGGTAGACCACAAGCAGCTCTCAGGGAGGACGAGGTGCTTGTATTTAACAGTATAAAGAAGGAAAAAGGAGAAAAAGATGGGGTGCAAAAACATGCAGAGGTGATCTTTGCAATAATGTTCTGGACAGGGATGAGCAGAAAAAAATGTGTTGGCAAGGCAAGAGAAGAGGGAGTTACAGTAATTCAGTCTTAATAAATGAACTTGAATGTCTTGGGGATATAATAAAAAAACACAGGCAACATCTGTCTCAGTGGAGGAGAAAGCATTCTGATAGGAGTCTGGTCATTTAATCTACTGCACAAGTGGTTAAGAACAATATTTATAAAGCTGTACTTGAATTAAGTTGATCAAAGTCCATCTGGAAAGAAACACTTAATGGCCTGGTGTGTTTACCAATAATGCTTCCTTGGATCATCCAAAAAATGGTGACTGTGTATTCTTAACCATTAGTAGAAAATCAGTAGAATTAAGTGGCAAATAGAAAACTATGAATATATTGAATATTTAATGTAAGAGCAGGAGTTCCCAGAAACAGGGAACCTTAGAAGAAATTGCAACCTTAGAAGTGTTGTGTATAACTGAAATAGTAGATTTTAATTTGTTTGAATATGACTCCAAAGAAAGATGTTTATGCTTTGCTAGTTTGTACTCCTTTACCTTACTATTTATTTTACAATGTATGGTAGAAACTAATGACAATATTTATTTAATTAATCTTTAATTATTTAAATTTAGGGAATTTGATAAGTTTATTTATTAATTTATATTAATTAATAATTGGTAAATAAATTTCATTCATTTTACTTTTATTATTATTTATTTCATTATTTAATATTTTCTCTTATTTAGACACATATTTGGGGCTATTTTGACCTTCTTAAAGTATATTAAAAATATGTTTCCCATACACAGATGGATAAACACACGTTTACTCTCTCCAGCACAGTGAGGCTATTCTTTATTTTTTTGGGGCATTATTTTGTGTGGTGCAGCACTGAATTCCTTCACAGATGGGCTGTTCTTGCTCTTCCAGTATCTGAGGATAATTATCATAGCAATTAGATAAAGAGATTGGGTTCCGTTTCACATGGGATACTGGGTGATTTGGATTGATCGAGTAAAAACTGACATGGTTTTGAGTCTGAGGCTTGTGTTTTGGGGGCTTTTTTTGCATAATTATATTTTCAAATATTTGTGAAGCCTCTGCCAAAGCATTCTTACGGTTTAATGCTCTCAGAACATATGCTTACAGTCTCCAGTGCTTTCCAAATAACTCCAGCATTGCCATTTTGTCTTAAGCCCAGACTGTTCATTTTGACAAATGTCTAGTAAATTTTAGAGGCTCTTAAGCATTGTTGGAGAACCAGTTATTTTTCAACTGATCTTGTCACTTTTTGTGCAGATAAAACTTCCTTTTGCTTTCATGAAAATTTGAATAAAAGTAAAAAGGAAATATTTTCAATTATTCTTCTAGAAGTTATTGCAGTATAGGATGCTGAATTTAACATATGCATTTATTATTTTTTATTAGGATTTTACATCTCTTTACCTAGCAGGATTAATTTCCTTCCAAAAAAATTTTTCTTCCTCTCTTCTGCAGACTGAGGTAGAGCTGTTGTTCCACACAAATGTGATTTAGATAGAGAGAACGATGAATATTATTTCAAAATAAAGACATAACAGGAAGAAAATATTATTTCCTATTTTAATTTTGCTGTATAACACTTGGCATTTTATTTGAGATTGTGTTTTTCCAGGAATAAGCTGCACACTTTCAGGGATCTTAATTTGATTTGTCATCTGCTTCTATCTGCATCTCCAAAAATGTCTTGTTACTTGATGAATTTAAATCTCAGTATGAGAGCTGTTCCTGGAATGCTCCATTCTGCGGTAGAGTTTCCTTTTTTGACCTAAGGCATTAATTTTTCATCTTGCCTGTGTGCAGCAATGATCTGTGCTGCAGTGACATTCATCCCCTGTATTCTGAGGCTGGGTAACCCTGCTGTGATGTTTTATGGGTGTGCAGTCTGTGTCCTGCTGGAATGAAGTGAGTGAAGCCTTTGCTCTCACATCACCAGTGATGGTTCTGGCACCTAACAAGGCACACGTGGAGTCCCTTTTAACAGAAGATTTCTGTGTGCTGTCCTTTGTTTTTCTCAAGACAGGCTGTAACTACAGGAGCTCAATCCCTTGAGGGAACAGTGGCGAACCACAGAAGAGTTTGTAGGGCATTATTTACCTCTAGCTGTAAGTGAGGGTATTGATTGTAGACTATTTTAGTCTATTTCTTTTTTATTTTATTCAGCATTTATTTTACAGCAAGAAATCATAAGTTTTGTTGGGGTTTTGAAAAGATGATCGTGTGAGGAGGGTGGTGACTGATGCCGTACATAAATAACTCTAAGCCATAGAGGTATGTGTCTTAGTATTTTGTGCTGTTACCAATCATCGGGTATCTCAGCACCCCCCATTTTAAATCATTATACAGAGACATTCCTGATGATTTTTGTGGAAATGGAATAAGGCTACTTGATCTGAAAAGCTTTGATTTTAAGTGCAACCTTCACCAGAATTACTTGTTGCCAGTCAAGTGTGAAGGAGAGAGCAGCTCACACGCAGCCTTCCCTGGGGTTTAGGACAATATTTGTTAAACTGCAATCATTGCTCCTCCTGAGGTTACTCAAACTATTGCTGTTATTGATACCAATTCAAAGGACTTGGAGCACATAAATACTAGCACCAAGCTGCTGAAACCTCTTCCATTTTTTCCACTATCAAAGTTAATCCAGTGCATCATCCAAAGGAAGCATTTTCAGTATCCCCAAAGGAAGGCACAGCTGCTGCTGCACTTTGTGTTCCTTCAGTGCAGCCTGGAAAAGTTTTAACTGAGTCTTCCAGAGTCTTGCTTTGGTACTTGACTTCTTCTCAGGTCCATCCATGCAGTCTCTAACATGACTATAAATACGGAAGCTTCCAAAGCAGTGTCCTGGACATTTGCTTCCATGCATGAAAAAGAAGAGTAGGGTTCATCTTGCCTTTATGATTGAAGTATCTCAAGTGGTTTGCAGTCTTAGTAACCATGAATCTGCACAATATAGAAAGATTTTTGGAGTTTATATAAACCTTTAAACTTATTTACTTATCTTGCTAAGTTTTTTCACATTGTCCTCTTGTAAACAACCACTTGAGATCCAAAGCAAAACAGAAATCAAAGCAGAAATGTCCTTAAGTGTCATGAACTAAATTATTTAAAGGACCCTCAGTGTCCCCAGAAAACCTGTACGCTCAGCTCTTGACTGAAGATGTTTGCCCTCAAAATGTCTCACATCATCAAATCCTTTAATACTGCGAAGCTTTAAGTGACACTTTCTGCAGAGCTGCGTCCCACAAACCTTGTACTTCAAGCCCTGCAGAAACACTGAGATTACCTTGACCAAAGGTTATCTTTATGCACCGAGTGTGAAGTGAAGAAGGGGAGCTACACAGATAGAGCCAGCCCCAAGCCTAAGAATGTTTGAGTGTTGAAATATTTTATGGGGGAAGTCACCTGAAGCTGATTTAGGGCATCACGAGGAAAAGGGAATACAGAGGCAAGGAAAGGGACTCTGGGGTTATAGACCTCACTGTCAGTGTGATGTGACTCATTCTCCTCTGACTTCTGCACAGTTGGAAGCACAATATTTCCATGTTTTCCGTGTGATGACCTGACTGAGAACTCACCCCAGTGCAGAATAAGATGTTAGAAGTGCATTTAGGGGTTTCTTGTAAAACCCTCAAATGTCTGATGAGCGGAGCTTGCTGCAAAGTACCAGCTGGAATGGTACTAATATTTCAAGTTGAGCACAAAATCTATAACTAATTTGAGCCTTAATTTGAGTAACACTTTTGAAAAATAGTCATCTATAGATGCATTAATTAAGGCATCGTGTGGAACATCCTGACCAGTACGTAATTTGACATCTAAAAGTCAATATAGTGAAGTCGAAGAGTAAACTAATGAGGTACTTAGTGATTTGGATTTCTAGGATCAGAGGGGCTTGACAGAATATTCTTGATATTGGAATCTTATACTTACTGTGGTTTTCTTCTTTGCTAGCTTTGGAAATTATATTATCGCTTATCAATTCTAATTGATTTTAACCAATTTGTAGTGACCCAGATAGACACAGTTCTTTCTGCTGGGCTGTCACTGGAGTGAGAATAATTTAATCCTAATTGTATTTGTCAGATCCTGCAGTGAGAATATTGTAAATTTTCACCTTATTGTAGAAGGAGGCAATTCTTTACCATGAAGAACAAGAAAGTGCAATTGAGTTAACTGCTGATGACCATCTTGAAAATGTTTTGGTTTTCACTTCTGTTACACTTTCCAGCATTGCCATCTGTATTCCATTAGGCTAAATGAGAGATATTGAGGATTGAAATATGGGAAGCTATAAATAAAACTTGTGCTAACCAGATCCACTCAGATTTCAGAGATGCTGTGCTCTTTTGATTCTGTTTTAGCTCTCTTTTATGCAGAGCTGAGAAGATAGATTTATATAATTTTCCTGATGACCTTCCCTTATCCACCTGCCTCCCTAACTCTTTAACTGCTGAACCAGTCACGTACGTTGTACTGGGTTTCAATCATTAAACAGCTTTACTCGTTAAAATTTTATCAGCTGGTGTGGCTTTTTGTTCCTGAACTGCCAGTATTATATGAAAAAACATGAAGTGCAAGGTTTGGCTGAGGTTGACTGGCTTTGACTCATGTTTTTAGCAGCAAAAAGGGATATTGAAGCTCAGGAATGAAGATCTGTTGGCCTGGTTTCTGTCCTTACTTCTACTCCAAAATAGCTGAATTATACAGACCAATTACATGATTATAAATGAAGTGCTGTATTTATTAATATGCTTAAGTGGTTTAGTATCCCACTGATGGCAGAGAGCAGCTGTGAACCCCCTTACTGAGTTATTGTACTGTGGTTACTGCTTGTGAGTACTGATGATGCCTCTAAATTGTTTCCCAGGTTTTTTTATTCCTCTCTTTGAGTTTCTTAGCATTCCTATGTAAATTAATTAGTTGTTAAAAAGTAGTTAGGAAATATACCCTAAAAACTGTATTAAAATGGAGGTTAAAAGTATAGACTAGTAATTTAAGGGAGAAATGCAAAAGTAATGGTATTGAAACCATCAGAACTGCTTAGAGACTATGTAGTCATGATAATGCCTAAAAAAATGTAAAGGACATTAGAAAAACTTTGTATTTGCAGTGTCTTGTCCTCATCCTCAAGAGGGAGGAACTACCTCCCTGTTGCCAGAAAAATGTTCATTTTGTGCTTAGGATTTCCTCTTCCACGTGTCTCCTACAGAAAAGAATTTGTGACACTCAGGGCATTGAGTATTTATGGCTCCAGAATCATCTTGATGCATGAATTTCCAGGAATTGCTGAGACAACAGTGTGATCATTATTGTGCTAAGAAATGCAAAGTGTAGTAGATAATAATGTGCCAAAGCTTTTTCATTAGTCTTCATTTACTTATGATCATGACTTCATTTATTTTCAATATAGACTTTGTAAGTGTGGGTGCAATTAATCTAATTAACAACACCAGTAAGTAATAAACGTGTCCATATATGTCTAATTGTCTATATTTATACACCTATATGAACTGGCACTTTTGTGTGTACACCTCACACAGGTTCTTCTGTTCTTCTTGGGAAGAAATACTTAATACAACCAGAGAGCAATTTAAAAGATTTATACTTTATGGGGTAGTCATTATCTCTGTCCCAGGCTTGAAGTATTTTTATTGTACTGGAATCAAAAATTTTACATCAGTGGGATTTTATCAGGTGTATTCCAGAGGTTCTATTAATCTCAAATTTTATGACACGTGCAGTGATTTATTTTTTATCATTAATTTTACTGATTTGGTTTTCTTCTGACTGTTAATACTGTTCTCTTTAAAGCAAGGGGAGGATGCTTTTGACAATGTTGCTTATTACTTACTTGATTTTTGCAAACTTATTCCACTAAATTACTTTATTTCATTATAGTGCCCACAAGGGAGCATTTATTTCTGTAGCATTAGTATAATATTACTGCACTTCATAGAATCACAGAATGGTTTGGCTTGGAAGGGACTTCGAAGATCATCCAGTTCAACCCCCTTCCATGGGCAGGGACACCTTCCACTACCCCAGGTTGTTCCAGGCCCTGTCCAGCCTGGCCTGGGACACTTCCAGGGATCCAGGGGCAGCCACAGCTTTTCTGGGCACCCTGTGCCAGGGTCTCCCCACCCTCACTGTAAAGAATTCCTTCCCAATATCCCACCTCTCCCTGCCCTCTTTCAGTTTAAAGCCATTGCCCCTTGTCCCATGACTACGTGGCCTGTTAAAAAATCCCTCTTCAGCTTTCTTGTAGGATAGATGGGAATGAATTTTCCAAACTGTGACAAAATTTAAAAAAAAAGGATTTCTCATTTTTCTGATGTATCCTGAACATAACCTACAGCTGCACGTGTCAAATCCATAATTCGTTGAATGGTTGCACTCTATCCATGTAAAAATATTCTGAAGATAAAATGCTGCTTCTCTTGCTAAATAGAAAACAGTTTGCTATCTAAAGGGAAGGAATTTTTTAGCTTGAAGAGAAAAGAAAAAGGGAAAACACGAAATCCTGATTTCCCTTTGCTGTTTCACAACATGTGAATGAGCTGATGGTCACTTGATTTCCCACTGCATTATGGAAAAGAGGGACAGGGTTTTCATAGGTAAAGCTCCAAATTGTGTCCCCTTTGCTGTGTAGCATTCAAACACAATCCGATTGCCCTGTTCCTCTTCTTGGTTCCATGTAGGTGTTTTCACCTCAAAATTACTTTGATGTAAAACCTCTGAATTACTTTAATTCATAATGGCTCTGAGTGGCTCAAAAAAAAAAAAAAATAGGAGCAGAGAAGTACCTTACATAGTAAATTAGAGGTTTTTTCAAGTGTCCAGTTCCACATTTTATTCCCTGTAGGAATGAACTAGAAGGTGATTCCAGGAGATACAACATGTCTCATTAAAAGCAGGAAAGAATTGTACCCTGAGTGGGCATATGGGAGCAGAAATTAGAGAATACTCACTAATAACACGCACCAATGTTAGTTTCACAAAATGTAGAAATGATGTCAGTAATTTTGTTAGGGTGTCTTCCTAATGAGGAAACTAAGAAATTATATAGAAAATAAAGCAGATTCTGGATTTTTCTGTTCTTTCCAAGTTTCTGAATTTCCAGATGACAAAAAATAATGGAGAAAATACTTTGGAACATCAAACCCTGTGCCTCAAAATTGAGCTTCCTATCAAAAAATCAGAAATGTATGTCTCAAACCTTAATGCTCTGAAAACCATTAATTAATTCTCAAGCGTATTCTTTGAGGTAGGGTACAAAATTAGAACATTTTTTTATCAAAATCTTGTTAGAAGGATGCTTCAGTGAACACTTTAGTACAAATCTGCTGCCTTAGATAAAGAAAAATTACCATTAGGATTGCATTGATTATTCACCACTTTGTTTCAGTTTCAAAGTTTTATTTCAGAGTTAGGCTACAGCCGGAGAGAGCATAGTTTTTTGTTCTATCTCCTGTTTAATTTTTATGTTGCCTAAGAGTAACAGTATTATAATCCTTCTTGGGAACAAGTTTTAAAATTTTATTACGTTACAGCAGTGGGAAGGGTATACAAGTCTCTTGTGGTGCTGAGAGTTGTGTGTAATTTTTTCAGTTTAATTTTTAGTAATTTTTCAGTTGTGTGTAATTCTTTTCTTTATACCTAATTATTTCATAGGAACTATTTATGTTAAATTCTCTTCCTGTAGCTATATAATAATTTTAAAAAGCAAGTAAATCTTGTCAGTTCCCATCATAAAGATGATCTTTTTGTACCTTTGCCAAACTTAGTCTGTTTTCTGTAAGGTACCTTGTACAAATTCAGTGCTTCTCTCAACAAGGAGGAACCGGAAGGGTGTTTGCTAAATCTCCCTTCTGCCTTTCTGCATCGAATTAAAAAAAATCTTCTTTATGACATTTCTCAGTGTATTAAACCTGGCATTACTAGTTCTGCACCACTACTTCATTTTTTTATCCCTTCGTGTGTTTATCATTATTCTTCTCTTCATTCTGGTCAACATATTTTATCTTGGGCTTTTTTCATCCTCACACTGTCCAAGTCTCAGTCTCTTGACATGAAATGTCTGTGGTTCGGTCGCTCCTGTCCCTAGAGACATGTGACCCTCTCTTCCTAAGTCTCTGCAGCTCATTTACTGCTCAATTTTAGGGACAACAAGCGTGTTTTCTGTGCTCAGAGACACCACGGTGCTGCAAAGCCAAGGCCTGTAGCACAGCTTTGGCTGTGTTGTCATGTAGTGTTTGTCTTGTGTATCTTAAAAGCAAACCCCAAAATCCCCTGTGAAAGACCTTTCAGAGCCTGTCTGCCCCTACTTGTGCTCACCTGGGCCTGGTAGGAAGGGTGGCTTTGCTGTCCCACAATGCCAGCTCTCCTTGTCCAGTTGCATTTTCAACCCAATCCCTGAAGAATTTTCTTTTTGTTGTCCCCCACGGCTGGAAGCAGCTCTCCAGAAGTACCTAAAGTCTTCCTCATTACCCTCCTTCACGTCCCTCTTCCAAGCTCTGCATCCAGCCCTGTTTGCACACACCTTTTTTTTCCTAATATTTTTTGAGGGGGAGAGCTCAGGGCCAGATGTGCCGTTTTGCAGAGGGGCAAATTTTGGCCTGAGGCTGGCACACTGGGGCACTCTGAAAGTACAGCTTATAATAAAGGAGAAGATAGGCTCTGAATAAGCAGGCTGCCTCAAAATTAGGCATCTGTAGGAGAAGAATTGAAAAGGAAAAGAATTTAAATTCTTTGAGATGACATCTACTGTGAGGTCAATGAATTTAGGGTCAGAAGTATTCTCTCTGTTTAGGTTATGGAGTCCTATCTAAAAGTCAAAGATAATATTTCTGTTTGCTCTCTTTGTATAACCAGCGCTCTTGTGAGCACTTCAGAATTTGAAAAGACCAGAATCAGTCAGCAGGGTTTGTAGTCCATGAAACTGCCATTTGTTCTGTGCACATGCTTGAAAGTCTCTGAAGCTGAGCAAGACATCAGGCTTGAGTTCTTACATTCTTGTAAAATTAATGTCTCTCAACTCATTGTAGGAATTTCCTTCTGTGACTTGCCCAGAAATAGCAGTGAAAGAAGGATGGATACTGTTACATACACAATTGAATATACCTACTTAGTTTGAATGCAAAACTTTTATTTTTTAATTCTCTTCAACTTCCAAAGACTAAAGATCAACTTTTATAACTCTTCAATAAAATCTAGCTAGACTAAGAAACTTTCTTTGTAGTTTGCTAGAAATTCCCTGGTACAGCTGATGCTGCAGACCTTATAGGCACACCAACAATTACTGATTTTGCAGAAGATGCACGGAGGATGCTTTTAGAAGCAGCTAATGCATTTGAATTTAACAGTCTACATCAATTAATATCCACAAGCTCAAGTATCTCGTTTATAGAAAGACTTTTTGACTGGGTCATTAGGTTTTAGAAAGATTTGTAATCTTCCAGGAATTTGATTCCACTGTCAAATCACTGGGGAACTCCTCACTTTTAGTTGAATAGACTTGAATTATGATGGCAGGAAGTGGAGATAAGCTGATGGTGTTTTTGGCTCAGATGTTGAGGTAGATATTACTTGGGGGTTCTGCTCTCAAGAACTGAAACATCCACATGAAAACAGTGGTTTCTGATTCTGATCTCTCACCTGTTTATACTCTTGATTGTTGTGTGTCAGACTCCCAGGCAGAAGCTTCCCCCCTTCACACCTCCCCTCCTCTGAGGTTTGTGCAGAGGGAATAAAAAGAATAAATAAAAACTGATGATACTTGGAGCCCTGAATTAAAATGCAAAGGAGCCTAAAGTTGGACCAGTTTCAGAGTAACACCTTTAAGGTGTCTGAACTTCAGTCAAAACGTTGTATCACTTAGAGAATTCCTTGTGCTTTTGTTAAGGGGTGAAATGTAACAGGAGAAATGCTGGAATTTTACACTTTTGCTGTGCCTTCCCTCCTGTTTACTCTTAACTTGTAAAGTTTCTACTTAGCTAAGGGCTAGAATGGAGAATCTGCTACAATCTGTGAATTAATCCCCTTGAAATACGTTTTTGTTGCTGTACTAGTACTCCATACTAAACTTAAATTGTCCCACAGTTTATTCTATTGCACAGCCAGTGCTTGCCAAGTTACTTCATGCCAGATTTTCCAAACAGCTTGACGATTTCATGAGATATATGGTGACTGGACCTGTCTTTGCTCATAATATGCCAATCTTCTCTCTTGTCAGTGGTAATGAACTTACACTGAATATTCTTGTGGTTTGGAGATAGTGGAGCATTGGATGTAGTTCTTTTAAGAAAGCAATTATTTAAAAGGGATTCTTAGAGAAACCCAGAACATAATTCAAACTCTTTTTTTTGTATCTACATTTCAAAATAAATGGAGACATTCTAAAGGAATCCTGTAAATAAATACACGTGATTAATGATGCATAAGAGAAGAAGTATAATGGTCTTATTTTGGATTGCATCAGGGTATCTTACACTCGAAATTTGCTGACAGCTGTTCAGATTTTGCTTCTCTGATGCTCTTCTCTCACCTCTCTTTCATTCCTAAGTACCAAACACCAACAGGAGACCTTAAAAACTGCAGCCGCAGGCACCTTCAATGCCATACTCAGCAAATTACCCCAAAGTCAGGACAGTCCAGTAGTGAAGAGCCAGAAATGGTTCAGTAAATGCCAGCTTGCTCTTTCCTGTGTTTTTTATGTAAAACGAGGATGCACACCCACACCAGCCTAGTCCCAGTCTCTGGAACTGGTGTCTGAAGCCCTTTCATTATTTTACACAACGTTTCATTTTATAGCAGAACAATCTGTTGGAGCAGATTGGCAGAGCTGTGACCCGGCGTAGAAACGACCGTGGGAGTGGAGGAGTCGTAAAGTTTAGCAGCCGTTTAGATGATGTTCAGGAGATGTTAGCAGATGTTGAGCAGTTCAGCAAATTTCTGCAGAAAGGCTCTTTGATTGTTAGAAAATGGAGCTCAGTGTTGCTCAGGAGTGATTCAGATGCCTTAGGGAGGTAATCCTATCAGCCAGAAAGGAAGTATTAATTTTACGCAAATGATTGTTATTTTCATTTCTTCATTTTCAGAAGTGTTCTATTAAACAGTTCTGTAAGGATCTGAACTACTTTTCTTGGTATTAATAATTACTTTAGTTACCAATTTTGAAAATTCTTTTAAGAAGAAAAATAAAAATTTCTGGATGAATGTGTGTATGTGTTTCTCTTCCCAAGTGTTAGAGATTATTTACACAGTGGTAGCTGTAAGTAGAATATGACAGTGTCTGAGTGAATCATGCTGTGCCTGCATAATCCCTACCTCATCCTTTCTCCTTAAATGTAACAGTCAGAGAACAGTGATGCTTCTGAAGGGTGTGACTAGTAACTGAGCTTGTAAAAGAAACGAGAGGTGATATTTGATAAGCACAGCTTTGTCCTGAATGCTTGACAGGTTTCTCAAGGGAAGTTTGAGTGCCTGGAAGCCTTTACAGAAGAGCAGCATTTTTTATTCCTCTCCCACTTCACCCCTGCAACATACAGTGCCTCATCCTCCCAGTTCACACTCTTTTGAGGGAAATATCTTTATCTTGTGCCATTAGGTCATTAGCATTTTAGCTGTTACACATGGTAAAAGACATAATCCTCTTTGAGAGGAACTTCATTGGATGTGACTGTCAGAGGCTTGAGCTGTGTTGGGTGGGACATCTTGCCAGTGTTTCCTCTTCTTGGGGCACATATCTTCCACACCTGCTTCAGAGTGAAATTTCTATTTCCATTTTTAGTCACCTCCTGGTGAGGGACCCTTCCGTCTCCTGCTCTGCATGCATTTCGGGAGATTAAATCTTTTCCTCACTCTCTGCTTACTGAATTTATAAGGAAGGATTGAAGCCAGGCCCATTTCTGATGTCTTTTCAAATGTTCTAATGATGCATGTTCATATCGCCAGTCCTGCTCTGGGGCTACTGAAGGGGCACCACACTTCATAGTTAAGTTGAGCAAACCTGACTTCTCTGNGCTCTGCATGCACTTTGGGAGATTAAATTTTTTCCTCACTCTCTGCTTACTGAATTTATAAGGAAGGATTGAAGCCAGGCCCATTTCTGATGTCTTTTCAAATGCTCTAATGATGCATGTTCATAACACCAGTCCTGCTCTGGGGCTGCTGAAGGGGCACACACTTCATAGTTCAGTTAAGTTGAGCAAGCCTGACTTCCATAAAGGAAGGGGCCTCAATTATTGCAGAAGTACTACTTTGCTACCTTCTTGCCTCACACACAAGGTATTAAATGTATAAATGCTTTGAAAACACAGAATAGCTTCAAATATTGTGAGGAACTCTGCCACAACTAAAATTTTACAAAAGAAGCATACAGTGCTCTGAGCTGTAATATTTCCCACACGGCTGCTGTCTTTGATGGAGAAGTGGGAAGGTGAGGCTGAGCTCGTGTGGATTTGTCAAGCTTTTGGTTTTGGTTTTTTTTCCTTTAAGTGCCATCAAAAACTAGCACTGATTATNCAGGCCCATTTCTGATGTCTTTTCAAATGCTCTAATGATGCATGTTCATAACACCAGTCCTGCTCTGGGGCTGCTGAAGGGGCACCACACTTCATAGTTAAGTTGAGCAAACCTGACTTCTCTGAAGGAAGGGGCCTCAATTATTGCAGAAGTACTACTTTGCTACCTTCTTGCCTCACACACAAGGTATTAAATGTATAAATGCTTTGAAAACACAGAATAGCTTCAAATATTGTGAGGAACTCTGCCACAACTAAAATTTTACAAAAGAAGCATACGGTGCTCTGAGCTGTAATATTTCCCACACGGCTGCTGTCTTTGATGGAGAAGTGGGAAGGTGAGGCTGAGCTCGTGTGGATTTGTCAAGCTTTTGGTTTTGTTTTTTTTTCCTTTAAGTGCCATCAAAAACTAGCACTGATTATGCCAACTGTGCACTCTCCAGACGTTTGTCCTTCCAGATATAGCAGGCTGTATGGTTAAATTTATAATTTTTGCAAAGAAGTCCTTAGCACCAGCTCTTTGGATTCCATTTACAGCCTTTCTCTCATTTCAATGTATTTTTTCATCCATGCCATATTTTCCAATAATTGATGACATTTAAGGAGTAGCGAAGTTGGAATACCAAAAATGTTTTGTATCACGCCAGACTTGCATAATGCTGAATGTACAAAACAGACCACTGGAAAAATAGCTTGTAATACAAGTCTGGAATGAACTGCAAGTCTTATTAATCATCCATAATTGTGCTCAGAAAGGAAAAGGGCAGTGTTTAATACTGATACTGCAAATGGCAGAATCTTGATTAAGTGTGAACATAAACGGAAATGAATCGGATGAGTGGTGTCAGGCAAAAGATATTTTGAGTCTGTTGCTACTTGTTCATGAAGTGGAAAGAAAATAGCTCAAGAAGGACAGGAATATTTGAAGGAAAGGGGAGAGGAGTGAACAGAGTAGTTGGAACTGCATTTATCAAAAGTGCTTCTGTATAACTACATTTTCATTTAAAAGTTTATATGACATGTGTGTTCCTAATAGAGAGAAAAGCATCTCTGTCAGAAACACGGTTTATTAAATGTGATTCTGTAATAGTAATGTTTCTCTAACAGGGGAAATTAACTTGAACCACCTGAAGTTTGTGGTCATCCAGTCAATGATGAAAGAATTTTAAGGTTTTTTGGGGGGAACTTGTATTGTTTCAATATAACTATATTTAAATATAGTGGATTCATGAGTGTTGACAGAATTTTAATTGCTACACGTGAATCAAATACTTTTTTGTTAACTAGTGAGATGGAGTTCCCAGCATTTTTATAACTTCTGGTCACTGCTTCTCCTGTGAAGAAGCATATGCTCTTTTCTTGTTTCAAAAGCATGTTTGTGTGCAGCCAGGCCATTTTTTATTTGGTCTCTGTTTAAAATGGCTGATCACTTGCACAGAGTAAGGAAAACCTCCACGTGAAGAATATCCTACTTTATGGAATTCTTTGTTGGCTCAGTACAGCATTCACAGCTTTTTGCTTGGTGTCTCTCTTTTCTAGCCATAGATTTTATTTAAAATCAGATCCAAGGGCAAGTGGTCATGCATTCAGTATCTGTAAAATAAAATCTTTTACCCAGAAATACGGTCTTTGTTCTCTGTTCTCTAAAGTTTAGTAGATCATCAGTACCATTTGAGGTTTTTCAGCCTGTGACAAAAGCTCCACCACATACTATTAATTTTATTTAACATGCCCTAGCAGACTCTTCAGGGTAGTTGGTCACACAGACTTGAAAATCCATCAGAAGTACACTCAAAAAGGAAGGCTTTGTGCCTGTTCTGTGCTTGTGTGCTTGAAGGGCTTCCAACCCTTCTTCATCTTGCAGGTGTCAGGAGTGTTCCCCCGTAGATAGTTTCACCCCAAATGATAAAGTCTGTATTTCCTCTGCTGTGTTACAGACAAAGCTCCCTTCCCTCTGTGGTGCTGGTGTGTGCACAGAAATGTGGTGTCCTGTCTTAGACCTAAATATCTCCTGGCTCTCAGAGACATAAAAGCCTGTGAATTTACATGTGGTGAGGAATTGATATCCAATTATAAAAATACAAGAACATAAACGAGGTAAAAGACACATGAAAAAGCTTTTATAACAGTCTAATATTCTTAGCAAGCACCCGATCAAAAGAATACTATGAACTGTAGGGTGAGCTTCCTTTCCAGTTCTGTATGGCATCTGTCTTGACATCTGCCTGTGTACTGATTATGGCACTGGTGCTCTGGGAAAGGCTGCCTGAGTCTGTGGGTACATATGGATTTATCTTGTCCCTCCCTCTGGCAGGGGGACTGGGAAGGCAGCGCTTCTGTAGCACTGGGCCAGCACCAGAAGTGATTCCTGTTTCCCCAGCAGCTGACTTGTGAAGTGGTGTGGCAGAAAGGATGCACGCTTGTCATTTAGCATTATCTCAAACTGTAGCTGCTGTGATGCACTGCTTTTAGATGTGCCTTAACTTTGAGAAGTGACTTCCCAGAGAAGGTCACGGAGCGCTCTGTGCATGCTGCTCCAGCGAGTCCTTAACTAAAGCAGCTGGAGGGCTCCATCCTTCAGAGACAAACCCCACCAAAACAAGAGCACAGACCCTTCAGTCTTGCTGCACTCAGGCTTTACTGTATTCTGTCAAAAAGTGGCCTGACTGATAGGGCTGAAGATATCTGACAGAGTGTCTAAGCCATTAGAACCTTCTGGGTCATAAAATTTACATCAGAGCCGCAGTAATGCTGCTATAAACGCGAAGTGACACACCACACAGCCAACACTCATGCTGAAAGATTCTCTGATGCTGCGACGGAGTGTGACCTTCCTTGAGGCAAGCTGCTTCCTGAGTGAGAGCTGGAAAACACTGTCTGGGGCTCAGGATATGTGGCTGGCCTTGGAGGAACATGACATCAGCTTGTCCGCAGCTTGACTTGCATAAAGTCCAGAGGTTTGGCTTTGGAAGATGATAGTTAAAGAGTGGAGAAAGGAATTCGAGATGCTTCCAGAAGGAAAATAGCAGGAGCGATGTACAAATATAATATAAAAATATTTAGGGCACCTCAGCATAGACATGCTATTTTTACAATATTTTATAATACAAATAGATGATAATAGCACTAACTCAGTAGGGTAATACGAGTTCATTCCTCTGTGTGTGTTATGCTTATTTTCTCTGGCATACACTTGCATTTCTGTTAGCACACATTTGTTTGTGTGAAACTCTGAAGTGTGAATAAAGCCCAAAAGATCATTTGAATATTTGCTGTATGGCCATATGTGCCCGTTGCCATATACACACAATGTTTAGAAGCAGAAAAATGTCAGTTTCACTTGTTTTCCCATCCACTCACAAAAGCACAGTTTGAAGAGGGCAAAGTGTTGGGTATCTGAGAAGATACTGCTCTCCTCGTGGTGGTTTTGAACATAAAACAGGTGGTGATACACTTGTCTGTGTTTTATCTTCATCATTCTTTTCTAATCTGTCTATGAAAAGAGCTCTTACATATTTAAGAGGAAATAAGTATATGGGTTCATTTACCAGACAAAATAAAGGTCAAATTTTAACATTTATTTAGGTCACTTCCTCCTTGGCTTAGAGCAGGCACAGTTCTGCAGTGAATGGAAACTGCACCTGCCAAGTTCCACAGCTTGTGCTTCATAATAGTTACTTTTAATGTATTACCAAAACAACTTTAAGTTTTGAAACTGCGTTCATAGCCATATTTAAAGAGGATCTTTTTTTTTTGTCAAATGAAGATTAAATGCTATGCCATGTTTTTGTTGTCTAGCTCACTTGAGAGTTGTGCTGAAGGTTTTGCTGTGTTTCAATGAATAAGATGATTCTGTAATTACAAATGTGGCATTGGGCCTAAGGAGTAGATGTTAAGTTAATACATAGGACAGTGATAAATTATCCTAGAATCAATAAATGGTCACATAGTTGCTCAAGTGTAGTAGATTCTTAAGCTTTTAACTAGAAAAAGGTTAAGAAATGTTAGTTCCAAGTGATTAATATCTTCCTTTTTTTTTTTTTTGGCTTATGTTCCATCAGTTCCAAAATGTTTGGCTAGCACTTGCAGATACCAGAATCAAATGACATGAATCTTAATTTGCTGGGCTAAAATATCTTTGACAGTAAAGAATAAAAAACATATGAAATGAATACAAAACATTTTAAACCACATTTTTCATTTTAGTTCAATTAAAAAACAGTAAATCTTTGCCGTGAGTGAAAAATGTATTTTCTCAGACTGAAATGAATGTTTTTTATCTTTTCTTTTTGAATTTGTAAAAATCCTTTGGAATTTAATCTTGTCCTCAAAAATTCATCAAGTCATTCCCCTATTACTGTCATTTGGAAATTAAATAAGTAGAGTTTATCCGCATCACCAATTTTTTTTGCTTGCAAGGGATTCTTGACCTGCTGTTAGCACTGAGTTCCCTGCTGGCTGGCAGGGGTAGCAGACAACCTGGTGGCTTTTTTTCTTGGATATATATTCAGCTAATTTCAAATATCATATCTAAATATGCTCACTTGCACTTCTAGGTTGCAAGATTGGCAATAATATTCATTTGCTTAGGATGAAATGGCTCTCTGAAGGGTATCTTCTATGAGCTAGACAATATTTGGAAACCATGTCTTGGTTAACATTGTTTCTAGTTTATTTTTCAATAAATATGGTGTTAGTGAAGCTCACTACTATGCAAGTGTTAATAAAAAAAGAAATGCAGGGTCCTATGAAACTCACAGTTTTCATTTCAGTGTAAGTGGTGTGATTTCAGTTTTATTTCAGTGAGCACAGTTAAGCCGAATGAATCGTGTCGTGGGCTGCCTGCAGCAGGTTCAGAGTTTTGTGAGTGCTCTTATTTATTCTGTACCTGTTAAAAATCAAGTTTCAAAAGTAAGCAAGGTCAGTTTGCACTGCAGCTCTACAAGATGAAACTTCATAGGTCTTCCCTTTTGCAGAGCTGTTCTTCAAAGGCTCTTTCTGCCCCACTGTGAACTCTCCCATCTCCTTTATCTGCAGTAAATGGGCCTTTTGCATCAATTATTTTTTCCTGATTGAAAAAAGGGACATTATAATCACTCCTTGTAACAAATGTGCGACAGAACTATTGATTTCTGAAAGAGCAGTGATTGCTGCTCCTGCAGGAAGAAGCCTTGGTAAATGTATGCAACTGTGCATGAAAACCCCCTGCCCATCCTGCAGCACAGTCTGATAAATTCCTCATTGTTTGTGCGTGGC
Organism: Platysteira castanea; assembly: GCA_013397175.1. Classification (NCBI taxonomy): domain Eukaryota; kingdom Metazoa; phylum Chordata; class Aves; order Passeriformes; genus Platysteira; species Platysteira castanea. Next base: position 1,902,676 of record VYXC01010662.1, on the reverse strand, counting down.
CTGCAGCCATCTCAGGCTGCATCGTAGTTATATTTCTTCCCATTTGAAGCCCACAAAATATCTGTGTATTATTCTGCACACTCAGTGTCAGTACCACTGATGATATCAGCCTTAAGTCTGTGTTACTTTGCTGCAGGTGTAAGTTACAGGGTTAACGCTTCTGTGGCTATTTTTTTCCCCTCTTCCCCCTCTCTTCAAGAATATTGTAGTTCTTGGCTGTCACCTAAATCCAAGATTTACTTTTTCCCTGCCCCGCAGGCGGTGTTGTAAGTGGAACATGAAGTGGGATTAATAACATATTCTAATGTGTTACCTGCAGTGATCAGAGCGCTCATGGAAGTGTGAGCCTCGCAGGGACCTCCAGAGGTTATTTAATTCAGCTGCTGCCAGTAATGCAGGGTGCACTGTACTTCATACACACCCTGCAAGATATGTAAAGTTTTTAAAATTTTCACTGAAGGAGACAACGAGCTTCCTATTGCTGCCTTTCATCACTGCCAGACTGGGAGAGCTTTCCCTGTTATTTACCTCGATTCCCTTTGTTGCAGTTTAAGCTGTTTTTTGTTTTGTACATCATCATCATCTATAGGATAGCATCCTCTTTATCACACAGCAGGATGGAGGGTTTTATTCTTCTTCTGTCCCTCTTTTTCTATCCTGCTAACCCCATTCCTTCAGTTTCACATTCTATTTTTTTGGATTTCACTTCATTTTTCTTAACTCCTTTCAGGCTGGGTTTTTGTGGGGGTTTTTTGGGGGTTGATTTTTGGTTGTGGGTTTTGGGAGTTTTTTTGCATACTTTCAGAAGTGTGCATTTTTACATTCTGAATTGTTTTTAACTTAGTTCATTCACCTTATGTTTTATTCCAGTTACCGCACAGGCAAATGAAGAAGTTGAGTTAAAAATGTGACCTGAATGTTGTTGTCAAACACCATTACCCAATGATAACATTCTAGGGACATGTTCCCTTTCCTTTTATTTTAAATGAACTTAGATTTGAAAGATACCCATGTACATAAGGTATTAAAGACAGCTTGATTTATTTTGGAGAGCGATATAAAGGTTTTGATTAATGGCACAGCCTGAAAGTACGTGATTCATAAGTACCTATGGACAGGGATCATGTAAAAACATGTCTGGGCAAGGAAATGATACCTGATGACTTTGTTTATTTTGGTCACATCTGTGTTTAATATCACATATGTGTGTGCATGCCTGTATAAAATGATTTAAATTCAGTCTGTGCCCTGTTATGCCAGTCAGCCAGTGGATGCCTCTAAAGACTGTGGTTGTAGAGGGCAGAAGGTGAATGTGATACCTGGAAGAAACGACAGATGATTTTTTTTTTTACAATTTAATATTCCTTAAAATGCCTTTAAGTGCTGCAACCCCTAAAAGCACAGGTCTGTAAGCACTCCATTAGAAATGGAACATGAACTGTAAATCATCTCGAAACAGCCCTGTGGTTAATGCTGCTGAAGCTGTTACAGAAGTTGCAGAGTGTGACCAGGTGGTGCTTTGGCCTCAGAAGGTGTTTCTGAAGTGGAGAGCACAAGTGTGCCAAGTGTGGGGATGGGTGTTTGTATGGCACAAGCTTGTGAGTAACACAGGTGCTTAGCCATTATTTAGAGTGGATTTTCTTAACACATTGGATTCCTACTTTCCTCACTAGACCAGCAGACGTTAATCATTAATGAGTAGATTTCAAATTACTTGTAGGATTTGTGATGCTGATAGTAAATACCTCATGAGCTGGCCAGGAAAATGACTTCCCTTCTAATTTCTGCATTTCTGTCAATGCAGTCATCTCGGCAGTGATAGCTGAAACTTTATTTTCCGTATTGTTTTTAATTTATTTTGTTTAGTCCAGTCATATCTGAATCAGAAATGTTGCATAAATACATTATTTTCCTTGTATTCATCCAGTCAAATCAGTCCAATGTTTCTATGTGGATCTGGCAGGTTTGTTGTCATTTCTTATGAAATTATTTGAGAATTTCTACTTGAATTTTGAGCAGATTGTTAGCCGCATTTGGAGAACTGGTAGCTGGCAAGTAAATAATTTGTTTTGCCAATTATCCGCATTTTGGTCTGGGCAGTTGATAGGCAAGGAAAACCAAAGGTTTTCAGAGTTGAATCATTTTGAATAGTCTAAGATTTTATGCAAGAGAAGACGGATTTACTCCAAAAATAAGAGGGAGAGGGGTCTTTCCATGAGCAAATCTGGGGAAGCCATCTGTCACTGAGGTGGCTTTGAAAATGACCTCTAGCCAAGTATGTCAGAGGTCTCTCATCACTCCGAGCTCTTCAAGCTGCACTCACTTGCTCAGAGACTCTCTCAGGAACCCCTCATGTTCTGTATCATCTGTCAGTGCAATTTCACAGTTCTGTAACAATAATGTTGGGTTTGTTTGGGTTTGTACCAAAAGGCTACATTTTATAAGTGCTAAAGTGTATTTTCTGTTAGATATGTGCAGATAGCCCAAGAGGATTCTCACAAGATACTGGCACCCTGAAGTATTTCTAATGCTGCAGCCCATCAGTGATAAAGCCTATTCAAAAGTTTGTTTACTCACTTTGATTCCATCACCCATTTTAATTGTGCTCAAATATCTCTATGAGGAGAGACCTATTAAAGTGAGATGGCTGATCTCTTTCACTCATGGTCTCATAAGTATATGTATTAAAGGAAGTTGCTTGAGTCTTTTGGGAAAAAGTCCAAATTGTCATGTTATGGCAATTATGTCACCTCCGGTAGTACTTATTCTACTTAGATGATGATAGTGCCCATTAAAACGAGAGCACAGCACACATGAAAAGAAAATATTCCCTACCATTTACTGTTTTGAATGAAGAGGAGAGTAATAAAAATTATGCTGAAATTTGGCCTGCTTTTAATTGCCGTGCAGTGCACAGCAATTGATAGCTAAAGTGCTAATTATTTTTAATGTAATTACATTTAATTATCATAATTGCTACTCATATCTCCTGGCCTAATAGAGAGATGTTAAGGGCCTTATTCACAGAACTGTTATTTTCCCATCATGCAGAGGAGAAATGAACGGGGAATGTACTGTGGATTGTGAGACAAACAGTCCTGGTGATTGCTTCTTTTGGGGGCTACAATTGGCAATAGGTGTCCATTGCACTGTGAAACTGAGATCAGCTTTTCACAACTCTGGCCATGGCTTTTCCTCTTGGCCTGTGCAAATGGAAGTCCAAAAACTGCGAACAGACACCGGATGCTCCTCTTTCTGGTCTTAAATATTACCCAAAAAAGTATCCCTCCCACCACCACCACCACTTCAGAAAAAGAATCAGCAATTAGACTCATGATTGCACTTACAGCTGTGATTAAACGTGATCTGTGCTGATTGACTTGTAACATTCACCAAGATTTTTGCTAAATCAGTATCCAGAACATGCAGTTAAGATGAAATGTTCACTATTTCTGGTGTTAGAGCAGATGTTCTGTGTTTTATCATAAAACCTACGGAAATGGGATGTATATCAATGATGTTCATATTCCGCACACTATATAAGGAAATTTGTTTTCTTTTTAAGAAGCACTAACTAAATATTCAGAAGAGTCACTGGATTTTTGCTTGCCTGTAGGCATATCTGAATTATTTCCTCCCAGAAACTTAAAACTAATAGGTCATGGTGCTTGATGTGACTGAAATTCAGCACTGGATCATTATTCACAGTCTTTTGCACTTTGATGTTCATGATAGCTGAATAGTAGGTACAGGATTCTTTGGGGGGATCAAGGTCTTTTATGGAAAGACTGAAAACTATAAAATCAAGTGGATATTGACACATAGCGTTAAAACTTGAAAAAGCTTTAAAATCCAGTGGCAAAAAGAGTGTGCATAGCTGAATGACAGATGGAAATTAGCTGTGCTAGAGCAAGGCAGCACGTACACAGCTGCCTTTTTGTGCTGGGCAGAAGTGGTGCTTGTGCTTCGCTGTGCTTCCGATGGATCTGAGATGTAACAAAGTATACAAGTGTATTAATTTTCTTTTCAGCTCTTTCATCAACTGAGCTAAATCCCCATGAAATGGAGCATCACTGCAAATCTGGTGATGGTTTGGCTGTTAGTACTTCATCAGTAACTAGAATGGGGGAGATTGAATTCATTTGCTCAAGCCTTTTACTAATTAAACTATTATGAACTGAAGAACCATCAGAAAAGAACAGTTGTGTTTTAAACCCAGAGCACCAAATGCCGTGTGATGGGAACGTGGCCAGTTTGCACTGAGGGAATCAGCCACAACAGATCCAGAAAGTGTCATTTTGTATTTGTTGGCATGGAGAGCATGTGCTTAGCAGTGGGAGTCTAGACATTGTTTCTGGATTTATAATTGTGCTTGGAATATTTTAGTGAAGTTCAAAACTGTTCAAACTGAGTTTATGTGCAGTACCAAAATGTAATTTATGTTTGCATGCATAAAATTGGGTGTAACACTCAATAGTAACTTACATTCTTCAATATAGGCACTGTGAGATTATGCATCTTTGTAAAGGCATAATCGCTACATATTGGGTACCCGGAGCTATAATTGCTCTCTATAGCTTTATATTTATCTGTCATTGTTATGTAGTGTAATTCCTGAAGTCTTCAAACCAGGGTATTTTTAGGAAGCTGATTTTATTTTAATAGGATGTGCCTTTTTTTTTGTGGTAAAATACATATAGGCTGGTAACATCTTTCTTGTCTAGTCTTGAGATTATTAAAAGGGCAAGAATTGAGAAAAAAAAACTAATCATGAGTGAGATTGGGAGCAGGATATAATGGAAACATGGGCGGTGACATGGCTGTAAAGAAAACAAGGAGGAAACACTGTCTTTTCAAAGGATGGGAGTTTTGAGATGTAAAATTCCTCCCAAAAGGGAGGATGCTAACTGCAGATAGTCTGAGGAGGGCTTTTAAGGTCTGTTTCTTTAGGTGTTGTAACAGTCTCATAAAACTGGTAATTAATTTCTTCTTGGTGTTCTCTTAATGACAAACTGGAAGGAGCACAAGCTAGCAGTTTCTGATTCTAGCATTACAGTGAACTCTCTCCTCAGTAAGTTGTGTAAACACAGACATCAAATTATATTTTACCAATTTTTTCCCCCTGAAATAATACAATTTTATATTATTTTGCCTTCCTTTTCCAGTATACAGTCTTTGTCCAGGCAAAGAGACAATTCAGTCTTGGATTGCGTTCAAGTTGTCACCAAAATAAACTCTGAAGAGTCACAGTTCTGTGAACTTTCATACAACTACAAGTGCAGTTCTTGTATGATTTTTGAAGTACCTTTTCTGCTCAGCAGTGTCTCTTCCAGTTCAAATTACTTGCAATTCAGTTACTTTCTTTTTTTTTGATTCTACAAGAGACCCGAGAGGCCCTGATTATACGAGAGACATCCAAAGTTATCTAACACTTTTGAAACAGCTATGGATTGTCTTAGTTCTTCTACTTTTCTTGTCTGTTTTCTAACCTTTGAGCAGAAGTTATCTGCACATTGACATCCAAGAACTGCCTACACAGTAGCTGTGTCTGTGACTCTCTTCTGCACAGTGTGTGGTTGATCTTTCAGTGTGTACCCAGTGGCTCTTCCAGCCCATCTTAGCTCCATCATTGGGTTCTTAGAATAAAATCTGCAATGACACCTAGGACTTGTAGTCCTCCCAAGGAGAGGAGTTGCTGGGACTTGCACTTCAGCAGTTCAACAGATCTTCCATCTCATGAAACTGGGTTCTTTGTAGGTGATATTTCAGCTGTGGCACTGCAAAGCTGTTTCTGCCAAAGGAAAATTTGTAACAGGAAAGAGAGGAAATAATCAGAACCTCAGGAGGTTGGTAACAGGTTGTACTTTCTGGGCATTCAGTAGTTACTGGAGATTGATATGGGTCTGTGTCAGATCTTCGCTGCTTTGAAGGTGTGATTCTGAAAGTTCTTGGGTTGAAATCGGAAAGATTTTTCTTTTTTTGTAATCAGAGTTAACTCCATGCATGTTCTCCTGCACAAGTACAGATCAAGAGTGAGGGAGCAGCAGATGAGCTGGGAGAGGGCACTGTTAAAACACCTGGGGCAATGCTGGTGCCTGGGCCAGCTTGCCATAAATGCTGCAGCTGCACCTGAATCCTGGTGTTACATCTGAAATAAGATAACTCAATAAATGTTTTTACTATTCCTTTTTCACCTTGTTGGACCATGCTGTTATATTTCACTTGTTTTAATTAAATTAACTTCTCACTGAAATGAGTTTTCCAAATCCTAATGAGCACTCTCCGATTCACGCTTCTTTTTTTCAAGTGACAGATTTAACATTTGGTCCAAAAAAGCCCCCTCATAGATAAAAAGATAAAAGGCTGATTTTTTAATAGAAATTAGGCTACTCTAAGTCTCTGAGAATAATTAAAAATCCAGTTGACTTGTGAATATTTATAAAAGTGTTAATTAAGGGACGTGTGAGTGAATCCACCTTGCTGTGTCACGCAGTCATTAACCCTAGCAACTCCCAGATGTTCATTGTGTCGGTGTTTAGGACAAGCCACAATTCCACTGTATTTTACCACTTTGAGGAGGGCTTCCCACAGTGATGTTGAAATCTCTGTGTTGCCAAAGGGTGCAGGACAGCCTCAAATGTGCTCCTCCAAGCCAAAGTGTTTGGGGCTTCAGTGTTTTCACCAGTGTAGCTGTAGGGGTGATGCTATGAACCCAATCATTCCTTGAAGAAACAAAGCATTTTTTAAAATTGTATTTCTCAGTTACCCTGTTTATAGGACTTGATTCAGGAACTTGGCATCTCTTTTTTTCAAAATGCCCAATTAGTGATAAATGAGTGTAATAAGGGAGAGGCTTACAGTGTCTATTCTGTAATATTAATTTTTAAAAAATCTGAGATTTTGTGCATTATTTTTTTCTGAAATTGCCCTATTAATAACTTTTAAGCATCTTAGTGAATTAGGATGTTTTTCTGCAATGTAGCCCTTAATTTGTGTGGGCTGAGGAACTGGCTTCAGATGTACAAGAGTGTTCTGCTCCTCCTGATGTGTGTCCCACTCTTCTGCCAAAGGAGACATGGTGGGCATTTGCAAGGGAAGAATGGGCAGAAGAAAAGGAGAATGGGGGAAAGAAGAGTTCTTAAAAATGAGCACTGATTTTATTTTTCAGTGCCAAGGCATAACATTGATTGTTATTTTTTTGCTTTAGTCTGATCTTGGAATATACCTGTGACACATTATCTGAAAGGTGACAACTATTCTGTATTGTTGAATAAAAGTTAGTAAAGTAAATGCGTGTCTTCCCTGTTGCACGACAATTCTGAATTAAAAGAAACTGATACTAGAATATAGCATTTTTCCTTTCTTTTTTTTTTCTTGGAGTTCACATAGCATCGTTTTAAGAAGAGTTTTAACTGTAAAAGTATGCAGGACGTCTTAGAACAGTGGTAATCTAAGCTTTGGGCTACATGGAAATAATGGAAGTGGGAGATGAAAAAAGCCCTGTTAATTACATCACCTTGCATATCAGCAGTGGAAAGCCTTGCTGCTTTCTGTGCCTGCAAAACCTGGATTTAAAAGAGCTTAAATGACACACAGCTGACTCCTGAGATGCCAGCATAAAAACCCAGCATTAAATGTCACCTCTCAAGACGTAGAAATTTGGCTCCAGTGCGATGCCAGCTGTGCTGGCTCCAAATGAGCCCCTGCCCAGCTGCTGAGGTCAGGTTAGAGCAGCTGCCTCCCTGCCAGGTGCTCAACAGGTCCTGGAAGGTTGGACGAGCTGCTTTCAGAAACACCTGCAGGTACCTGCAGCTTTCACAGAGCAGCTGGACAGGGCTAATGAAGGAACTGCATTAATTAAGCAACCTCCTTCCTGTTGTGTGCTTTAGGGGGTGGCCAACAAGCGATGGAGAGTGCGGGGAATTGACAAGGTTGAGGTGCGGGGTGTCCTAGACTGGGGTGTTTCCTCTCTCCTCCTTTCCCAAGTCTCTCCAAGGCTTTCCAGCAGGAGGAGGAGGAGGTGCAGCTTCCCTTGGTGGGGCTAGCTAGAGGGGGGAATGCCTCTTGCTGAGATAAAGACAAGGTGGGAGCCCTCGGGATGAGGGAGAGCTGAAAAAAGCAGATTTGTGTTTTGTGTGTCCTCGTGTTAAAGACCAGACTTAACAGCCCCTCCAGTCATGTACCAAATATCACTTACTTCCCTCCTGAAACAACGTATTTCTCAATTTTTGGTATTTTTTTCCCTTTACGCTCAGCATTTGTCACTTGTGCCAAAAACCTGCATATTACACAACTTATATTGAGGAGGCTTATTTAAATTAAAGTTGTTTTATTAAACTACCTTTCCTTCAGTGTTCACTGACAGGGTGTTCCCTACCATTACAAGATACATTGGAAGCAATAAGGACTTGCTTTGTCAAAGGAGATAGATCTACTAGTACTTAAATTTTTATTAGGTTTTATTAAAATTTAGTATGGCTGCATCTGTTTTGGTGACTTACCTACATATTGGAAACCTGGGATTCTGCCCAGACTGATGAAAAATATTGACGTTCATAATCAGCTGTTTTCCCTTAAAGGACATAAACAATTCAAAAGGATTTAAACTGATGTTTAAATGTCAGACTAATTATCCCACTGTGGTCATGCTCCCAGAGGAGAATGAATCTCTGCAAGGCAAAACCCAAAGCTTTCATTTCTATACTAATAGTTTTTTCCATAAAAATTATCTTGCAATGAGCATCATTTTTCAAGTTAACAGCTATTCTAAATCAGTATTTTAAAAAGAGAAGTTTCAGATGTATCTTTGGCAGTACCCACCTGAGGCTACTTCTTTTCAAGTTGTACTTTTGAAATGGGGTGGGTAGGGTGTGAAAATTCATTTTAAAATAGTTACTTTTTTTAGCTAAAACCCCATTAAACAAAAAAAAGAAAATTAAAATTCTCTGAGAATTCCTGCATTTTGTTTGCATATGTATTTATTTTCTAGACCAGAGTGTATAATGAGCTTTTTGCATTTCAGAAAGGATACTTCTGAGTATAAACACTGGGATGTTAAGCTTATCTCCATTGAAAACAATTGAAAGTGATTTCTGGAAAGGGGTATGATGATGATCTGGTGGAGAATAACCATCTCAAACTGAGAGAAAGAGATAAACAAAAGGCACATTAGTAGCTAATAACACTTAGTGCCGGCCAAATACTTTGTGTTTTTAAATGTGTGTGGGTTTTTGTTGTGTCATTAGCATCAGAGCTAAACACATTTTAACAAAATTGCCTTCTTGGGAGTATTTCTGTCTGTTTATTTTAAAGGTGGTGTTGGAAGAACAGATGACTGCATGGCAAACTAGGCCAGGATTTTTATGTGGTAATAATATTAGAAAACTGATAATCGGGTAAAAGTATAATGAGCTGTGTGCTACTTTTTAAGATGCAACTTATTTTTAGTTGTTTCAGTATGGGGCTTCTCAGGGGGACTCTGGTTGCTGACTCGTGTGAGTGGAGAGGAATTATTCCAGTGAGTTGAAGGCAAAAGTCAACAGAGGTATAATCTTTAATTCAGAATAATCATTGTTAATATTGAGACACCTATTATTAGAATACCACCAATACAGCCTCCTTGTTTGCCAAAATAAAAGGTTCATTCCTGAGAATGTTTCTTAAAATAAACATCATTCTGTTAACAATAACTTTAGGACTCTCAGCTGAAGGCGCGTTTCTAAAGCAATAGGGGTTTTTTAAAGCATTAACACTGAGATTGGGAATAGGGGAATTCAGTTTGTTTCTGCAAAAGGCTGTGCTTACACTGCAGTCAATATAACAGGGACAGGTTATAATACTTGAAAACTACTGTAAAAGTACATTATGTTTATTCTTTTATAAACGACTTCCGTTTGTAATTCTGTTGGACAGTTCATGAAATATCTTCCCACATCGGTGTCCTTTTTGTTGGTTTAGGGTAAGGTTTTGTTCAACTTCATTGTTCAGGAGTTGTCATTAGGGAATCCAAAGTTAGGGTTGTGCCTATGAGAAACTGAAGCAAATTTGTTTTCTCCGTAGAATTAAGCTATTTTTGTCAAGGGTGTGAATTGTCTGAATTGTCATTTACACTTATTAATAAAATAGAATTTACTAATTAATGCATTTAATGATCCCAGGCAGTTTAGAGGCTCAATTATTAAAATTATCTCTAAAATTAAGTGAATATTTAAAAGGTGTTTTTGACTTGCTTAAATTTAGCCATAGAGCTGGATGTTATTCCTCTAGATTAAATCAATTCTGATGGCCAGCCAAAACAATCTAATTTTTTAAAATGTGCAGTGTTTTTATGCAGGGGATGGTGAATTTTCTCTAAACTGTAATTGTAGTGTATCTCAGACTTGCATAATTATTAGATTTTTTTGTTTGTTTAGAGGTTTTTTTAATCTGCTTTTGAGATAAGCAGTGCCCCAGATGGGTAGAATGAGGGAGAGCCCTCATTTCCAGCATTTCTCATCACCTTGGTAATAACGTGGGCTTTTCCTTTGGCTGCAAGCTGAGCTGCACCTTGATTTAATAAACAGAGAAATGAAACCACCACAGTTACTAAATTACTGACATGAGCAAACTCCCTGCCAGCCAGAGGAACCCCAGAGCTCATTTCCAGCCTGGTTTTGTAGCCCAGCTTTCCATTTGCCCCTCACGGGGGTGTCCGCGCTGGGAGAGGCTGAAGGAGGTACAGTCAATTGCTGGAGAGGGTAAAAGACTTTGGAGGTATCTTTACCAGTATTTCCACTTAATTTTCTGGTTTAATAAGTAAAGAAATCCTTCCCTAGTGAAACTCATTGAAGTGGAGAGCTCAGGGTGGCACTGGACTGCACCAGCTGCTCGATTTGTGTCACTTGGTGGCTTCTGAGCGTGGTGGCAGCAGCTGGAATTGGTGAACTTCAAACTCCTCCAGTCTTAAATCAAGAACCCGAGCTGTTTCTTCTTTTCTCCCTGGAGTAATAAAGTGGCTTTAAAATTCTGTGGGGTTTTTTGTCCCTGAAGATTGCATCTCCATTAGTGAAAAAGTTCCAAGTTATAGTCCATCTGCGTAACTAATGTTATCTTAGTTATGAATACAAAAACCACATAGAACTTGGGTAAGTTGTACAAAGCTTTTTTTTTTTAGCATTTTATTTTAAAGGGTGTGGGAGGTTTTTTTTCTTTAACAAAAAGGTGTTTTCAGGAAATATGCCCATATTTATTAGTGAGATTTGCAAAAGATTCATCTCTCAGTGGTAATTATATCAGACAAACATTTTTTAGTTATTTATCAGATGAAACTTAGAGTATTAAAACTTACCCTCCTTCATGTTCTAGCTGCGAGGGGGAGAAAGTAGCTTAGGAGTCATTAAAGTTTTCGGACGTCGTTTTATTCACATAACTAAATATTTTTAACTTAAAGTAAGAAATAAGACCATTGGGCAGAAATCAGCAGCCATCCCTTCATGTGTAGATGAAAAATCAGTATTTCGTACCTTTTTGCTCCACTATGTCAGAAAAGTCTTCCAAAAACTTCTCAACCTGTAGATCATAACATATTACTCAGTGGCTCACAAAAGTATTGGAAAGAAATAAAAATATTGATAATGTGGGAATTAAGATAAAAATTTAGCTATTGCTCCTTCCACAAGTAAGAAAATGGTAAGAGTGATGCAGCCAAAGTTTAGCTCTGCATCTGCTTTAGTTTATTCCCAAGGATTTTAATGCCTTCTGTTTTTTCTTAGCTATTATTTTTAATGTTTAGGTGATCTGCTTATACATTGTTTAATTACATCCCTCTGCACGTTCTCTTGGGTACAGTTTGTCTGATATTCAATATGAATGCACGTGTGGGGATGGCAGTAACTTTATAACTTTTCTCATTCTGTTCTTCAATGGCTGAGGTGAAGGTTTGTTTCTTAAAAGAAAATAGCAAACTGATTGATGAGGAGACTCTAAATTTGAAATCTGCAAGGCAGGGAACAGATTACAAATCAAACAGCATTTTCTCTGTTGCTGGAAAAGAGTAACAGAAGGATTTTCAGTTGGAGAAAATCATATGAGTAATGGAAGCAGGATCTGAAGTTGCCTGCTATTTAAAGCAGAAAGAAAATTGTAAATGCAGTTGGCAGAGCCCTCCCTGGCAGCATTACTTCAGAGAGGAGGCCCGAAGAGGCAGATGGATAATGGTGTGTATATATATAATCTCATGATATATCAGCTACAAAACAGACCACTTCTTTGGCCTTTTTTTTTTTTTTTGTTCTGCATCTCTACTTTTGGTTTTCAGAAAACCTTCGTCATTAAAAACTAATTCAGTAATATTCAGCAAATGGGGCAGCATTCCCCATATAAATAATTTGTTCATTGACTAAAGGTTTAGTTTTGAAGTGCTTGAAATGGAACCTCAGGTAGAATTTTTTAAGTAAGCTTCGATCCCTGGCAGGTCACCAGGAATGGAGAGTGATGGGGATCTGCTTTTCCAGTGTTTTTTGAATCTCGAGTAGAGTACTCAGGAGAGCTATACCCTAAAAGCTCTCTATGAGCAGCGTTGTTTTGGGAGTTTATCAGCATGGTCATAAGTACAAGTCTTTTCCTGGTCTTTCATTGTTTCTTCGTGGCCAAGAGGGTTGGTTCATTTCCAGCAGCTGTAGAAGTAAGACACTGAGAGAGACCAGAATGTTCCACAGCCATGTGGCCGCATGGAAAAGTGGCAAATGGGAGAAAGGAGCTCTAGAGAAGAATTGTAACTGAACACTGAGGTGGAAATAAACAACACTGCCAGTTAACTGCCTGTAAAAGTTCATATTTTAAATATTATTTAAAATAATAATTTTAGTGATTTGTCAGTGATTTGTTTAAGCATGTATGTGAAGTTCTAAATATGCACACGTAGCTAAAAGCAATATTCAAAACAAAAAGGAAAAAACAAACTGGGTTTTTTCTCCGATGCTGAATTTCACCCTTGAGAGGATTTTACTGTTGAAATTATAAATTATTGGTGTGTTATAAAATACATGTGAGTCAAAATTTTACATGTAGCTCCTGAAGGAACTGGATGATCTTGGACTATTAATGTATTTTTATATTTCCAAGCAGAACATTATCTCATGGTATTGACCAAGTAATTTTTCTGGACTTGGCTTTTCCTGTTTTAGTGGTAGCTCTGACTGCACACTTCCATCTCCTAAAGAGAATGTAGTTTGATACAGAAGGCCCTTCTAGTTCAGTGTTTCCCCTAAAGAGGGAGAGATCCCTTTCCCTGTCCCACAAGGGCAGTTTACAGAGCCTTTTTGTCCATAATGTTGAGGACGAGTCTCTTCACATCACCGTCACTGGGGTCTGTGAGATGTTAAGGCTCTTGAAAAATCAACAGAACTGTAACGTCCAAGAGCTGCTTTTTAAGGGTGTGCCAAATTTTATTTTAAATCTGAATTTGTCTATTTAATTTATGTAAGGCTATAAAAATAAAATATTTTATAAACAGCAATCAAAAAGTATTTCCATATCTAGCAAATCAGAATTAATTTCTCATTTCCTGCTCTGCACAAAGCACCCACCTTAACTGAGTTTAGGTTTTTAACTTCTTTTTATGCTAAATGCAGGTACTTTCTTACAGTGTATGTACATGGCACCAAGCTCCTGTAACACTTTTTAGGTATACAGATAGATGGCAATAACAAATTCTGTAAGGACTAAACAAAGTGAATAATAAAAATATTTTTGTGGAGCACGAGAACATCAGTGTCATTTTTAAAAAGCTATTTTTTCTATTGGTGCCAATTTCCATTTTCATTTGGGGATATCACTGGCAAAAGGAACAGTCCAGGATACGCAGGTTCTTATCTTGTATAGTAAGAGGAGTTACGTTATGCAAAGATTTGTAATACAATGTGTCTTGATGTATGAGTATATATTTTGTGTTATTCCAGGACACTCAATCCTGGGTGTCAGGACAAATTCTTCTTAGGCAGTTTTTGATCTTGCAGTGTGATTGTGTGTGTATACACATAATTGGAACAGGGATCTTTGGAAAGCAGGGCACCTCCTGTCTTTGCTGATTACTGCACATCAGTCAGGCCAGCGAGTGGTTTTTGGGTTGTTTTTTTGTTTTGTTTTGGTTTTTTTTTTGTTTGTTTTGTTTTGTTTTGGGTTTTTTTTGTTTTTTTGTTTTGGTTTTTTTTTATACAAAGTAGGTGCCATTAGTGGGCTTTAGAATCACTCCTGAATAATGGCAGCAATATATTCTAAGTGAAGCGTGCAACTGAGCACACTGTCAGGTTGTTTTTCTTCTGTAGTTGCTAAACAACTGCATCAGATAAAAAAAAAACTCTGCAGTAGCAGCCCATGGTATTTGCAGGTGGCCCTTTTGCTGTCTGATGAGAAAAAAAGTATTTCCTCTTTCCATGCTCAGTATTTAAAAGGTGAACACTGAAGGACAGTGAAATAATTGCCAAGGAAAGAATGCAAACCGTTTTGAGATAATAAGCTTTTTTTAATTAATTAATTTTATTGCTGCACTTGTATACTTATGGCTAGTGAACCATGAAAAGTACCTTCACACTTCTGGTAAGCCTTGCAGCAGTTGCTGTCACTGGTGTTAGGAATTAGCTGAAATATTGGAATCTGTTGCACAGAATTCCAGCTTTCCTTCAGTCTCAGGCCAATTACTGCAGTAGATCAGCAGTTTGAAACATCCATTTCATCACTTTGTTTATATCTAGTGAATATGTGAATGTGTAGTGAATATGTGAATGTGTATTTATGAGAAATAAATAAGTAATATATGAGCTCATGTTTTGGGGACTGTGAATACACAACAGAAGTTGGTGTTTTATGCCAGTAGGGCTTTGTGAAATGCACACTTGGGGGTAGTGAAGAAATTCCAGGGAATTCAGTGGCAGAAAATGCTGTAGGATTTCAGCAGTGAGGTGAGGGACTGGAGGGTTGGTGGGGACAGTCCAACCCTGACATGTGTGACTTGGTTTTGGGGCAAGAATTCAGACAACACCATCAATACCAGACCCTGGCACCCCTTCAAAAACAAGCAAAAAAAAAAAAAAGCAACATAAATATTGTAGCCTTATCAAATGCGTCCTTATTTTGATACAAAGTTGCTGTGGGGTTTTTTGCCTTCAGGGCAATTCCAGCTATGTGGAGGTGCAAGAACAGGAGGTGCTGCTGCAGAACGATTGTGCCGATAAAGCTGAAACTTTTCTCATTCAGTGAAGTTGCCTCGGTAGCAGCACACGTGGAGGAGAGGAGGGCAGGCAATTTGGGTTTCCTTGTTGATGCTTGTCAGGTTCCAACCACAAAACCAGTTCTTGTTTCCCTTCTGCTAGCTTTTTAGGTTCTTAGATAAATCTTTTACTCTTCTTGGTTCTTTTGGTATTGTGAAATTCCTCGCAAAGACGAGTCTTCTCTTCCATAGGCTGTTCCAGGTTTCACCAATGGAATCTTCACCCCCACAGTTGGCAAATTTGGCTGTGTAGGTCCTGTCAATAGTTTCCATTTTCTTTATTTTTGACATCTTTACTGTACTTTTCTTCACAACAGGTTCATCTCTTCCTTTCTCTACACAGGCGCCTTTCCTCTCTCCTTTTGAAGATGCTGTTCACTCTTTCCTGCTTCACACAACCACAGTCAGTGCCTTTCAACTTGATTTGCTGTCTTACTCAGTTATCAGGTTTTCTGTTACCATACAGCACTAAAGAGTCTATTTCCATGTGCTTTCCCTTCTCCCAGAAGAAATTTTCTCTGTCTACTCCAATTTAATTACTGATTTTGCAATAACCATTATAAGATTGGTAAGCAGCTAAATTTCTGGCCACAAAAGGATAAAACTCAAACTTTCTGAATTTAAATAATGAAAATGGAATTTCTTCTCCTTTATGCTTTACAGTTTGTCAAAACGTGAAGATATTTACTAGTTCTAACAAGGTAACATCTTTCTAGTCCCTGAAGCAGAAACCTAAACCTGAAGCACTGAGGTCATTTAATGTGCCCTGTATTGCTCCAAAAGTTCAGTAGGAATGGGGATTTTTTTTATCTTTATCTTTACAGGCCACTACAGTGTGGCTTTCTAAAATAATAATGAATAATAAAAAAATCCTACATTTTTATTTGCAATAGATATTCCAAGGACTCATGGGTGTTTTTCATCCCTGCTTCATTACATTGTCAAAATAGCAGCATACGTTTTCTGTACAGCCTACAAAGCAATACTTCAAAGCGTCAAGATGTTATTTTTCAAGATGCAGAAAATAAACCCCTCGAGTTGCCATTGACTAAATAGCTTGAATCACAAAAACAGTGGCAGCCTGGTTTCCACATCGATAGGCAATTGTAACTTGCCGTTTGTATTTGTACATTTATA
The DNA here is from genome assembly GCA_013397175.1 of Platysteira castanea. Classification (NCBI taxonomy): domain Eukaryota; kingdom Metazoa; phylum Chordata; class Aves; order Passeriformes; genus Platysteira; species Platysteira castanea. The sequence goes on along the minus strand of VYXC01010662.1, from coordinate 1,886,295 downwards.
AACAAGAAAGCAAGACTCAATTTTGATATTTAGGCAGAACTATTTGCAGCCTTGCTTAAAAAAAAAAGAAAAAAAGTTGTTCAGTTTATACTTCAATGAGAAAGTAAGAAATATTTTCATTGTTAAGAATTGTAGTAAGACCATAAAATGTCTGAAGCCAACTGTCTGAAGCATTTCAGTCATTTTTTGATGCTGAGCTGTGTAAACTGCCTTGGAGTGCCAACCTAGAAGTGGAAATTAATTAAGCTGAAAGGTCCATATTTGAATGGACATTTTATATTACTCTGTTTATCAAGATACAGAAATAAAATTACTTTGAGCTTAAGAATAAAATAAACAGCCTTCATGAGATCCACTTACACTTCTTTGATTAGGACAAGGAGTTTGGTCCAGTGGGTCAATACAACCTAAACTACTTGAGTGCACTTTATTTCATTGCCTTTATTTGCTTGATTTTACTGCATTTTCTGCTGTGTTAACACTTAGCTGTAAAATAATGTTCCTGCCCCTCAGCATGCTTTTCATAAAATGGTGTTGACTAATAAATGCTAATTCCAGATAACGATTTAGTCCTGATTCTAGAGAGTGTCATTTATTGAGTAATCATCACCTTCTGCGGAATCAGTTCATCCTTGAATTGCTCTGGCACTGAACATTAATTATATTTAAAAGTAATTATAAAAAGGAAGTAACTTTGGTTTGAGTCTATTAGAAAGCATTCTGACTTTTTCTGAAGTTTTGGCTGAATAATCAATGAAGTGACTCCCAGTTGTTTCTCTTTATTAGTTTTGATAAAAACTTAATTCCAGTTATGCTTTATGAAGCATAAAACCAAAATATGAATGTAAAGAATCTTTTAAAGATGGGTGATGTAGATTTTCTTTTAGAGATGACAAAGATAAAAGCATACAAATAGATCATGAAGTTGATTCTGATAATGATTTAGATCCAGGTCTTCATTTAGCATAAATCAGACTTCCTCCTAAGAACACGAGGCTCAACCAGTTCTTTACTTCTCCATTTTTGTCCTTGATGATTTAACTTTTCTAGGAACACATTCACTCCTCCTGGTAAGAATTTCATAGTATATTACAGTGTTACAACTGACAGTTTAGTAGAATGGAGTTTGAACATTTCTTGCCAATGATTACGCCAGTGTTTGAATCCAAAACTGAATTCATGAATAAAAACATGGCAATAGGAAACCATCTGTGTCTGTTCGCTGCTCAACACTTTGATTCACTTGGAGGTTGATTGCTACCTCACTAAAATAGACATGGGTTTTTTTTCCTTAAACTATTCTGTGACATGAAACAAAGTTTAGCAAATGCCATTCAGCCTGCATTTTTTTTTTTTGTCATTTCCCACGAAGGAAACTGACTACAGAGTCGAGCATCTGTAGATGGCTGACACAAGAATGGGAGCTTTTCTTGCACAGTGAGTGTTGAAGTAAAGGATGGGCAGGACTGCGGGTCCTTTAAAAGCCTTTATNTTTTTTTTTTTCTCTCTTCAGGTTGTTCTTCGGTGGGGCAGGGTGAGTGGTTGCTTAGGGAACGGAGGGGGAAGGGTGCATTCCAATCATTGGTATGCATTGATAAGAGAGTAATTACTGCCTTTAGGTAATTTACAAGTGGGGGTTTTTACAACAACAGTTGCAGCAACTACAGGCATAAGGGGTAATATAACATTCAGGTAACAAATTATAAACTACAATAAAGTACAAAATAAATGCATAACTGCTAAATTGAATTCTTATTCGTAACAAGTGTGGCCCTGCAGGTGCAGCACCCACTGCTTTGGGGTATCCCACAGCATTTTCTGTCGGTTGTGCCTTTCTCTGCTCTGGCGTTGGGATCTCTGCCCTTTGCTGTGCTCAGCTGTGCATCCAACTTCAGCTCTCTGGGGAAGACTGGTTGAGTTCAGTCTTGTAAGGGTTGTTCAGACTTCTGCTTAGTATAAAAGCACAACTCTTTCACCATGCCTGAGCACATCTGTTGGAAACTTCTCATTTATTTTTGGGTTCTACCCTCTAGGACACGAAAGTTTAAGTCATTTCAGATGAAGGAATATGTCTCAGTGGGTGAAGATTTGATAACAATGGATTCGTCAGCTTGTTGTATAATGGCTTTTTTCTCTTCTTGCCTTTTTTTTTTCTTACTTATTTGAAGATTTGATGGATCTTGTTTGGATTTCTCTCTATTTACCAGCCTCCCACACTGGGATAACTGAAAAAAAGGAAGGGCAGAACAGTTTATATAGTTTGAAATTATACTGGTGCTCAAGGCAGCTTTGTTTTGAATTAACACTGGTTTATCTGAAGACCGTTCCTCAGTAACTTCATTGTACTGAAACAGAAAGGGAACCCTAAAATCACTGGAAATGAGAAAATGTTAACTGCTTGCAAAAGGGAAAAACTGAGCTTTATCACTGGTCAGATTCTGCTCAGGTTGCACAACCCTTGACCAAAATAAACTAAGAACAAACAAGAAAGTTCCCATATTTGAGCACTTCTAAGCAAAGACTCTTGTCCATGAGTCAAAAGAAAATATAAGATAACGTTGTTATAGCAAAAGGCAACAGGAAACAATGTGGAATTATATTTATGGGTAAACAGGCCCCTTCTGGGCTGTTACATCTGAATATTGAACAGATGCACCACATTGTAACACTGCAGTAAATGTTGCATTGGTTTTAGGTAACAGCTTTTAAAATCTTCCAAATGTAACCATTACACAGGGAGACTGCTGAATTTTTCTGAAGGAAAATTTCCTTTAGAAATTTCCTTAGTTATGGGGTATTTCCTTAATTATGATATTAAGCATGAAATCAACTCTCCCATGTATGAGCTGAGCTACAGTACAATGCAACTGCAAAAGAGAACATTTCCATAATAAATAAGAGAGCTTTACATAATGAAAGAGGAAATATGTTCTAAACTTTAGCAATGGGCAGGGAATGATATATTCTTAAAACAATACATATAGCAAATTTTCTGAAATCCATTCACCTGTTGTATAAAAAACCAATTTGTTTGAGTTGTTTCTAATCAGGTTGTTCTGAGTTGCTAAATTCAGACATTTTAGCAGATTTTTCATACCATTAAATAATTTTGTCAGGACTCTTTATGGCTTTGATCAATATTCTGAGATTGGCATTCAGAGATGTGAATATATGAATAACATCTGCATCATAGTATTATTAGAATAACATCAACAATTCTATACTCTTGCTTGCATTCTTTTTCTCACAGATTTTCTTTCAGGTGTGTCAATTTCCATCAGCCTAAAATGCGTAGTGTCATTTGAATTTTGCCATATTTTAAAATAAAAAGCTTCACAGTCAAAAATGGAATAAGTGAAAATCACAAACCTCATTTATAACCTGCAGACTAAGAATAACTTTTTGATTAAAGTTAGATCATCTTGTAGTCAGGTTGTAAAACATTTTACTGCTTTCCGTAATTTATGTGACTGAGGCATTCCATATTAGTAGCAGCATATTTGTTTTGTGCTGAAGATTCCTGAGAGTTTTTTTAGTGCTCGAATGCTGTTCATGTTAAGCAGATTATATCCATTACATCCATCACTCCTTTTCTAGTTGCATACCAAGGATTAAACTTCACTTTTTATGTGCAGGTAATAAATAAAGTGACTTCTGAGTGTTCAGAGTTCCTCTTTGCTCCTGCTGAAGTAAATGTGTGATGACTGCATGTCATTTATTTTCTGTTCTGATGGGTTTGCAAACTGGAATTCAGCTAAAATGTAATAAACATGTCTATCTGCATTTTAAAGGCTGTTACTAAATGAAATTATTATGAAAGAAAAATCAGGGGCAGTCCTGATTTCTGGCATATCTTTGAGGCTGTTTTGCATAGCATATGGAATGTAAGGAAAGCAGCCTATGTTACTGTGAGGACTGAGGGCAAGAGGGTTCCTCTTTAGAAGCCAAAATGTATTTTGATTATTTATGGCCTCCTTAACTTGATTTAAGAGATTATTTTCCTGTGCTATCAAGAAGTAATTACAGCTGATAAATCCCAATGTGATCCCTGTGTTTTATGAAGAGATTATTGCTCCTGAGTGCAGAGGTCAGTGGCACATTTCACCACGTGTGAAGGATCCTTTTAGGCCTCAGGGATTCTCAGAAGAGGTGGAAATTTCTTGTCTTTCCCCCAGACTCTAACAGATGCTCCCCTCCTGTCATGTTCAACTCACAGCTTCAGGGATGCTCCCCTCATACCTAAACTACAACATCTTCTAAAGAGTCTCCTAAAAGTCACAGTAGTTTCCTGAAAATCTTAGAGTTGTGTGTCTGCTTGCAGTAAGTTCAGTGCCTGCCCACCAGGTAGATAAGCAAAGGCTTTTAGAAACCTTTAAAAAATAGTCCACCTTTAAAAAATAGTCAGATGGAACAAAGAACAACTTTAATCAGTGAGGCCTTCATCAAACTAAAGCTGAAACTGTGAAAATCAATACTGAGAATTTTAAGAGAGAGGAGGGAAGAATTATTTATCCAGTAAATGCTACAGTTAGTGTTTTTTCAGATTAAAAGCGACTAACAAAAAGATGTCATTAAATAAAAACCTAATACATGGGAGGGTCTGTTAAGGGAAAAACAATGTTTGCAGGAAGAAACTTAAGCCTTGAATTTCTTCCATTTTTTCTAGGGGATCACTGTTTTGGCTATTATGGAAATGCACTTGTGACAGTTCTTAGCACTTTTTTTGGTGAGAAACAAAATCTTTATTACACATTCATTTATTTTAAAACCATTGCAGGACTGTCTTCATCTATAATAACACTTTACTTGCTTGGTTTTTATTCTACAGTGCATGTCTTTTCTTAGTAGTTGGGTCACAACATTTCACTTAATAGGAAAATAGGAGTTGTCCTCCTGACTCAGACAACTTCCAGCCACTCCAACCTCCTTTTTTTTGATAAAGCCAAAGCACTTCAGAGGGAAGTTAAGGTTCTTCACAGATGTGGTATCATCAGCCAAAGAGTAGCTGCAGTCTGGATGTCTACTAAGTAAATTGCTGTGAGCTTTGTGAACGTGAAATTACATATCTCAACATTTTTCTTATCAATTATTCTGAAAACTCTTGATATAAAGATATTATTTTCTTTAAATTATGACTAATATGCTTATTTTGGCTCTTAGAGCAGCAAGCATCATCTCTACATGCCACATGATGTTTGGAAGGAATGCATCTCACCTTCTATATTCACTTCATGTCCAGTACCCACTGACTGTGACTGGGTTACAAAATAGAAAGAAATTAAATCTCTAAGATCTCTCACCCCTTAGTGTTCCTCACCTCATTAATTTTTATCGTATCTTTACTGTGGTCTTCTGAGTTGCCTTGAACACTGCACAAAATTTTGATGGGGGAAGTAGAGCAGTACAGATCACTGTTGCATAAATCAAATAGATTAAAGGTTGTCTAACCTGTGCAAGAAGCAGTTGTAATTGGGGAATCGAAGTTGGAGTCCTATGAAGAGCAGTTCTTGTCAGGAAAAGGATGCAAAGTAGAGTTTCCAAGCAGCTCAGTGACTTGTCATAAACCTTGGGCTGCGGTAAACAGGATGTGTTTGAGCAACAGCCAGTGTGGGGTCAGTATCCCCTGGAAAGGGCTGGAGGCTCTAAATAAATGTTTACAGAGGCTCTCAGGGAACAAAGACTGACTCTGATGAGCTTATACTGGACATTAATTAGTGAGGAATTCCTCATTATTGATTCCAGTTTAAGTCTAAATTCAGTACAGAACTTCGCATCTATTTGTAATTCATCCAAGACATATAAAGCATTTGGGTTTTGCACTTTTGACAAACCTTTGATAAAGAACAGCAGCAAATCCCATTGTTGTTTTACGTATACACATTCCTCCCTTTCAGTGCACTATGAGTGTGAAAACTTCTACAGCAGTGGTTAACTGTAAAAAGCCAAATATGTGTTAGCGGGTGGTTCCATTTTAGAAGGTAATCAGTTACTTTGAATTAAAGATCCCGTAGTATTCAGAATTTCAATTTTAAATTAAAATAATTTCTGAAAATGTTATTGCTGGTTTTGCAAGCTCACAGCACACATCACCATGAGAAGTTATTGTCTGTAGCACGCAGAAAGAAAAATAGCAAATCTGTATGAAACAGGCGGTTGGCATATGGATTTCATGCAATTTCTGGGGTGCAAAAATTGGGATCAGAGTAAAATTGCCAAAAGCACAGCAGTCTAATTTTTACAAGTTACTTTGATGTGCATAAATATCTTTCCAAAAATCTTCAGGAAGCAGTTACTGAGTAGCCAGATTTTTAGAGGTACAGATTGATGCTTGACACAATTTTCAGGAGCACCAGGAAGAGCTGAACTTTCTCTGAAACCCGTAGGTTTATATTTTCAGTACATGCTGCTGGTGCACTTTCCCAGCTCAGAATTTTCAAGGCTAATTATTACAGCAGCCTGTTCTTTCTTCCCATCTGTGTGTTTACCTCTGAGCAGATGAAAAGATCAGGACTGTGCAGGCACACTCCTGGGCTGATTATTTACAAAAAAAAAACATGTATCTGTTACAAGGAGCAAATCCCATTATTGAGATAATTACAAGATGTTTACGGAACACTTTGGAGATGTTGTAGTTGAGAGGACAAGGTCATTTGGCTGAAGCCACCTGCAGAAAGGGGACTGAAGCCAGTTGCCCTGGAGCTCAGAGCTGGACATAATGGCCAGAACGTTTTGTTGCAAGAGAGGTTACAGAAAAATGTTTACCCTCATAACATCCTTTAAGAGTACACACATGCCAATTAGGATTTGTCTGTTTAATAAATGAGTGGGAATAAACATGCCATGAACCCGATCATTTTTAATCAAGACTCAAGTCAGAGCTAAAGAAGCCTTCAGAAAATCTCATCTGAACACATTTTTATTATCACCAGGCTTCTCTGCATTTTTGTAAGCCACAGACTGTGATGGTGAAAGTTGTATCAACACAGAGCCTATACCAGCATGAACTTTAAAAGTTTCAGCCCTATGGGTCTGGGGGAGGGAAAAAGGGCCAATTGTAAATATATTTTCCTATTGCTTGGTTTTCTTCAGCATTTACTACATTAACTCCTCCTGCAAACAACGAAGCAGGTACAGGGCTTATTATAGCTGCAGTATCATCACAGCTGATCTTTTAAATGATTAAAAGTAAGAAAGTTGTTTTCTAAAAAATTAAGACGCCTGTCTTAAGCATTCTGTTGCATCCAAAACCTATACTAAACCCAAAATCTTCTATTTGAAGTCTACATCTAACACCTTTTCATGCTCCCTGCTTCTTTTGTCTGGCTGGTCTAGTCAATGAGTTGGCTTAGGGGACTAAACCAAAGCTAATACAAAATCAATGGAAGGGCTCCCTTTGAATTCAATAGGCTCGAGATCAGTACTGTGTTATAAACCTGGTGCTTACAGCCCCAGTGCACTAATATTGGGAAAGTTTTATAGCTGGAGGAAGGTCTTGCATTCTCTGCACACTCTGACTGGGAATTCCTGCTGCTCCACGGGCTGTGCCAGGCATGGCTCGAGGGGACAGAGCTTCCTTGGAGAGCAGATATCCCTGGGACTCTCTGGTTTCTTTGGTTGTCTGGAGATGCTGCTGGGTCTCTAAATGGTTCAAACAGCCTGCAGATCTTTTCCCATCCTTCTCTGACCGTGTTTGGGAATGTGCTGGTGTGAATTTGTGCATAATGCATTGATGAGTCTGATTTTGCAAACTGCATTACTGGATAATTGCAGCTCTCATTTACGGTTTCATGGGGAGCGAGTGTATGGGGTACAGCACATTTTCCCCCTTAATATGTACAGAGGAGACCCATAAACCCCTTGGATGTGCTGTTGGGTTTGTGTAACTAGAAATGTTATGTGTACAAAGTGTTCTGGGTACTTAAATTTATTACTTTGGTGGTCACAGTTTGGTTAATGATATTTCAGGGGGTATGTAAAATCAGTCAGAAACCTTCCATTTATGTTGGCTTTCCTATTGATGAGCATAACTTGTTAAAAGTATTTTTCTCTGGCTGGCTGTGGCATTTGATTTCATCTGAAAATGAGAGAAAATTTGGCTGTATTTTATATAAAAACCTGATCTTTCTGCTTACTGAATCTGTAATCTTTAAGTATATGCATTTTTTAACAAAATGCAGAATCCTATTAATAATACATCAAGCATATTTATTATTGAATTTAAATTTTTATCAATATATGGGAGACAACTTTTATGTTTAACAATAAAGATGTCTAGTTAATTGGAGTTTAATTTGTATCAATCAAAAAGACCCTGTGAGGCTCATTATCTACACTTACAGATATACAGAAGGCAAACTTTGTCTCTGACAGATTATATTGCCATTAATAGTCGATTTTTCTTGCTGTAATCAAAAACAGAAGCAGGATAAATAAATTTTTAAATTTTATTTATCCTATTAAGTCACATTTCACCAGACCACAGTGCTGTTGCTATTTCAAGTTTATTCCTCACTGATTTCTATGTATACCCTGGAGGAAGCTGATTCTAGGAGGAAAGCAAATTCGGGAGAGCAAAATGCCCGTCTGGCTGTTCATTTCTCTGATGGCACCAAGACCTGCTGTCCCCTCTGTCTCAGCTCTGCTCTGTCCTCCCTCCACCTCCTCTGGGAGTCATGGAGAGCAGTGGGGGTTGCCCTTCTCTGGTGGATATTCTGCTGAAATGAAAATAAGCAGCTCAGTGGTTTCCGTCGGTCTGCTGGAACTAGAGCTGGGAGGGTTTGGGTTTCTGAGTGGCATCCTGATGTTTGTGGATGAGGAGGTGCACGTGTAGGTGTGCATTCCTTAGTCCCTTTCCATCTGCTCTGCTGACTTGATCTCTTCAGCATCTGCCGTCATCCTGCCCTTCTAACTGAGCCCTTAGCTCTCTTCATTCCCAATCCCTGTCTCCATGGAGAAGGCCCTAGTGCCCATCTCCCATCTCACGTTGTGTTGTTTGGGTCCAGATCCCTCTTCACACGCTCCAGCAGTTCTCCTCCTCTGTTCCCATCAGAGTTCCCTTCCTTACCTAAGCCCTCCATGCCCTGTTTCTGCATTCCTCTTCCATGGGCTCCCAGCCACAGGCACGTTTTCCAAAATTGTTATTCAGCCACATTCTCCTCCACTTTCCTGATTTGTTTTTTGTCTTTGCCCTTTGAGCCCGAACTGTGCCCTCTCTACTTCAGCTGCACGTTAGATCTGAGTCCACTCAGCTCCACGTATATCCTAGGGGGGATTTTCTGACCCCTTATTTCAAATATTTGTCACAACTGTAGCTGGGTGCAGCCAGTACAAGGAGGATCCAGCTTCAGGGTTGTACCCTTGGCCTGGCTCGTGTTGATGCCTTCCCTGGGGGTGATACCTGTGGTGACTCGTGCACAGGAGCTGTGTAGGTCAGAAAAATTCAAGTTGCACTTCACAGTGCCCTTATTCCAGTCCAGCTGTGTGCCTGCCTAAAGCCATGGCCTGTCTCATCAGCCACATGCTCCTGTCCCAGCTTCCCAGCCACCTGGAGCAGCAATTCGGCAACCACACAGCGAACACAGATCAGCTCTGCCATTTGCTGACACAAAATAAACCTGTCAAACCCCGGTGTTTTTCTCTTAACTCTTCAGGCTCATCCAACTCTCTGTGTACTCATAATTGAATCTTGCACAAGGAAGGAGGCTGCTCTAAGTGGCCAAGTTGAGAGAGGAAAGGAAAGAAACACGAGACTTTCTCTTTTTGGCAGCATCTATCTTGCATATCTGACCTGCAGGCACTCAGAGTAGCTGCAAATGCCATCAGCCCTGAATAGGATTGTTCTACATCCACATGCAACATCTTTTTCTTCCAGAAAATGCAGAATTTTCTAGCACTTTGCTTGTGCCATTAGAATCACCTGGCAAGAAAAAAAACAACCAAACAACAGCTTGTGTTTTCAAGCTATTTTTTTTTCCCTTTTCTGCTTTCCTGTGTTTTAGAAATTATTTGGTTTCTCATCAAACTGAGCAATCCTTCCTCTGTCCATTTCTGTGTGGGAAGAACCAAGATTCTTTGTCAAGGTGTCTTATGACACATGCTTAAGTCTTCCTGTTTCTTCTCCATTTTCTCAATTTTTCCACCCTCTTTTTTTTTCTCATGATAAATTAAGTCAGCAACATAAGTTCTTGCAATTTTTCATTCTGTGAACTTTTTGTCTCATTCATTAGTTCAGTGCCTTGGGCATGGAGATTGTACTCAAAAGAAAACAAATGATCTTCTCTGTAATTGCTTTGCACACACAAACACACACAAAATGCTGAAGGGTGTTAAGGGCAGGATTTTATCTAGGTAATCATAACCTGAAATTGATGCCATGACATGGAAAAGCGACAGATAAGGAGGAATGAAATTAGTACTTATTCAGAGTAGCTCATCCTTATCATCATTCTGCACACTTCATTATGAACCATAGATCTGAAAAACGCTTTTCAAACTACATTTTCTAATGTTCTGAAATACATTTTATCATCAGTTCCTCTTCTGACTTGTACAGGAGGATAAGTGAAAGAAGTGGTTCTGCCAGGGTTTTTTTCCCCATGGGAATAAGAAAAAAAAAATATATACACTTCAGAATCCAAATTTCCTGATGAATGTAGTGCAGTCCTCTCAGCTTTATGGTGCTGCAGCTCTGTAATGGATAGCACAGAGCATCAAAGAACATATATTTACTTAAGTGGGTTTTCAAGGGTGAGCAAAGAAACAAGTTTGGCTGCTGAAACATTTTCTGCTAGCACGTGTAATGTTGGAAAAGGCAAAAGGGTAAAGTGAAATCTTTAATTATTTTGGCAGCTGCAAATTTTCAACCATCTGTACTGATGTGATTATTGAGATCACAGAATCGCTGGATGATTTGGGTTGGAAGGAACCATAAATACCATCCTGTTCCCATGGACAGGACACTTTTTACCAGACCAGGCTGCTCAGAGCTTCACCCAGCCTGGCCTTGAGCACCTCCAGAGATGCCCAGGAGTGGCAGTTTTTGGATGAGGGCTCCGTGGTGTGGCACAGCTGGATGGGGGCAGGGTGGCAGCCCAGGGCAGAGCCAGCTGTGCAGAGTGTAGGAGGCAGAGAGCACTGTGGGCTCTACCTGTATTAGAATGGAACTTGAAAATACAATGCTACTATCAGGGAAAACAGATTTATCGGGTTTTTTCAGAATTAGGAGCAGAGGCACGTGCAGAGGCACTGCAGTGAATTATTCTGGCCCTTCAACAATAGACATGAGCCTATGGCCAGTAATTATTTGGCTCCCGAGTGCTATATATCTCTGATTCTGGAGCAGTCATTTATCAGGGGGGTGGACTGAGTGACCAGTCCTTCTTTCTAATCTAGCAGGGTGAGATTCATTATACCTGACTTTGGATGTCTGTATCTGAACCAGCAGCTGAGCCTTTCTAGTTAATAGAAAACACGGGTGATTTTGGTGCAAGGTCAGTATGTTGTATTTTGGAGATTTTCTTTATGCTTTTATATATACATATATTATTTCTTTTCTACTTTCTGTTACTTGGCTAGCTTAGGTTAATTGCTATAGACTAAGCAGAGCAGATATTTTGCCCATAACTTGCTTTGTTTTTCTAATCCTTTATGAGGACTAAAGTCATTAGCATTACTGGAAAACGTGAAATATTACCAACATTGTCTCACTTCTGTATGTGGGTTGCTGCCACGTCTCCAGCCTGTTTCCTCATTCTCTGAGAACCAAATTTAAACTCCTGTAGCATCCTCAGGTGTCAAGTCAGGTGCCAAGACTTAGTCTTGGCAAGCCTGGATTCAATTTAATGAACAGTTCTTATCGCTTTCTTTGGAAAACAAACAAACAGACTGAAAAACAAATATCAATGCAAATAAAACAAAGGTATTCCGGGGTTTGGGGAGGGGGGAGGTTCTTTCTTTTTTCCCCAGCAAGTTTGATTCTTGCCATGGAATTTAGATAGGAGGTTTTACTAGTATTGGAGGTGGAATTGTTTTAGATTCCTTGTGATTCCTTGGTAGGGAAAATGAACCTTTTGTACTTTAACAGCTGAACACAAGTCAGTAGCTTTTCTCACTGGGATTAATAGAGTCAAGGAGCTTTTCTCTCAGCAATAAATATTCACAATTCCCTTTAATACTGATAGGGAGTTACATACACATGTTCTTAAACTGGAAGTATAATTTAAGTTCGAGGAAAGATATTTCCACAACCCAAAGCCGTGCAGAGGAAATGAAAAATCCCATCAACTGCATTGATCCTAAGGGTTTCTCTTATGTCTGTAATTTCAGAAGGTCCTGTTGAGGACAGAAAGTGGTAGCAAAAGTGCTAAAATATTTCCTATCAACATATTTTCTGGAGACAGCAATGATTATTTGGGACAGTAAAATATAATTTCTTCTACAATCATTCTAAATCTCTCATGGTGAGGAAATTCCTTTGTCACATCCAGTTAGTTTTCTTATGTTTTAATATTTCAAGATTAATATTTGACAAAGATTTACTGTTGTGAAATAGGGAGATGATTTTTGCTTAATCTGGGATGATATTCAAGAACATGCTTTTGCTGCTGTGTGTTTTCTGGTTTTATCACCAAAAAAAGAACACACAGTGCTTATTTGTACCTCCTTCAAAACTCAATCACAAGCTGGGTACCATTTGTGGAAAGTTAAATGGCACTGAAAAAATGCTATAGTGAAAGTTACCAAAGCTGCCTAAAATATGTTCGTTTTCTCAGTGTCTAGACTTAAGCTTGTCAACTTTAGTCATCTAAAAATTAGTTTTATTCTTACGTTCCATTGAAATATGTTTGTGGATTAAAAATCACAGACCATAGTATTTATTTTGTAAGCACTTATCTGATGTGATAATCTTGCAATATCAAGGCCAAAAAAGAACTTGCTATAGTAAAACAAGCTGTCCTGCAATAAAACCCCCACTTATGGATAAGCTTTGATGCCACCTTGGAAGGCAGGAGCACCTCATTTCTGAGACAAATATCTAGTCCTTAGATTACACGTTGCTATTGTAACTACCCCTGCAGTAATATGTGTTTATAAGCAACTGGGCCACCTTTAGGGGCAGAAAAAGCTCAATTTCCCCAGATCAAAGATCTCTTTTTCTGCCCCTTGGGAGAGGAAAGCATAAGGCTGTTTCCTCCATTATTAACATTTTGCCTCAGGGCAAGTGGCAAATATAATCCCTATAATTTTTAGTTCCTGCTGCTCCTCTGGGAAAGCACAATCCAGCCGGGCAAGTGTTTGTGCCTCTTCCTTTCATTCGTGTTTCCTGCTGTGCCTGTGCTATGGCAGGACAGCAGCAGGTGGCATAAATAAAGGAGAAATGTGGCAGAAAGCTACAGACAGCTCCTGAGATTGCCAGTTTGTCCATGGTTTAGAGTGCCGTCCTCTCCAGGAGAAAAGAACAGGGTTTTTTGGTTTGTTTTTGTTTTGTTTTGCTTTTTTTGGTTGAAACTCTCAGTGCAGCAAGGATCAGCTCCCCACCCTTTTTCGGGAAGCAGAAATAAAAGTAACGCTTTCACTGCTCCTCAGAGCATTGTTTCAGGATTCCGTGATGTTTGTTATTGCGTTTCCCACTGCTGTCAGGCTTTGAAATTGGCTTAAAATGAAATCCAAGCTCACTGAGAATCAGTGGGAAAGGAAAGAGTTTATTCACGATCCCTGCATATGAAATACTCTTCCTCCACTTGTCACCTGTGCAAAGGCTTTGGTGGTTCCTGCTGTAGAAAGGAATGATCTTAGCTTCAGTTATGGTGGTCGATTAAAATAGATTCCCATTGAGGAAGACGATAATTCTTTTCCAAGGCAGAATGACTCAGGCTGACTCTTTCAACCAAGACCAGCTCAAAGCACTTGGCAATTTTGGGAATGAAAAAATGCGGAGAAAAGTTTGGCATTGCTTTCCTGTACAAATCAGAACAAAAGCATTTATTGTCCAGTTATTCTACGGCAGCTGCAAAAAAATAATTTAATAGAACAATAAAAATACAATTTTTTTTTAATGGATCCATGTTAAATCTGTGAAATTTCAGTATAGGATACTAACAGACAAAATATAATCAAATTACTTATAATTTTTTTGAATGCTTTAAATAATTTTAAGTTAGTATATCTTATTTTAGCTTACTTCATACTTGTCTTTTACACAGTTATTTTCTGAATCAAAATTTTTCATGTGTTGTTAACTTTGATATTTTATTTAAAACATCTCACATATACCAGAATATAAAACACAAAATGTCTGCTAGGTTAACAGTTTAGACACAGAATTTNAGAAAAGTTTGGCATTGCTTTCCTTTACAACTCAGAACAAAAGCATTTATTGTCCAGTTATTCTACGGCAGCTGCAAAAAAATAATTTAATAGAACAATAAAAATACAATTTTTTTTAATGGATCCATGTTAAATCTGTGAAATTTCATTATAGGATACTAACAGACAAAATATAATCAAAGTACTTGTAATTTTTTTGAATACTTTAACTCATTTTAAGTCAGCATATCTTATTTTAGCTTACTTCATACTTGTCTTTTACACAGTTATTTTCTGAATCAAAATTTTTCATTTTTTCTGAATCAAAATTTTTCATATTTTATTTAAAACATCTCACATATACCAGAATATAAAACACAAAATGTCTGCNTTTGCTAGGTTAACAGTTTAGGCACAGAATTTCCATTTGTTTTGAAAAAGGGGGTTAAAGTATTTATAGTTTTTATGGAGTTTTAATCACCAAAATTATTGCTTCACATGGTTTTTTTTTTTTCTGATTCTTAAAGGTAATTATATAAATTTTAATTACATCCCTGAATTTTCTCTGCAATTTAAATAAAGGGTAGGGGATAATCTGTGTGTATTTTCAGGACAGTGAATCTGTCTTTGGGTGGCAGCTGTAACCTCTGCTTTACCAGTGGTAATAATGTGACTGGAAATTTATAGGAATTAAGTGCACTATTTGCTAGAAAAAGTGAAACCACAGAAATTAAATCTAAATAAGTCATTTAAAAAAATATTGAAATCACAAATCCACCTACATGAATCTGACATGTATTGAGTGCTTCAGTTACTTCAGGAAGTTGATAACACAAGACTATATATATATATATATATACACACACATATATCACTTAGAGGAGCAGAATTGAAGTGACAACTATTGCTCTCACAAAATAATGTCCACAAATAATTAAAGTGAAAAATGAAGTTGTTGCAGTCTCTTGAATCAGCATGAGACTTAGTGGGCATTTAAAAAATTGGGTAATAAAGGATGTTCTGCTTTGCATCCCACAGAAGATGGCTCAAGTTCAGTGAGCAGAGAAGTCACTCAAATGTGGGACATAAACAGATGGATGTTGATGATTTTTCTGTAAGATTAGACAAAGAAACTCAACCGTAGAAAATCAGACATTCTCCACTGAAAGTACGGAGTAGAAAATTAACAGATTGGATACGGGGATTTCTCTGGCCTCTCTTCTGCTTGTAGTGAAGCAAATTATTAAAACTTAGCTCAGAGAATCTCAAACTTGGCATATGAGGCATACTTCGAAGTACTTAGGAATGCCATGTGTCTAGAGGGTCCTGAGCATGCACATGGCTGAGGAGAGGTTGCGAGCTGCTGCTGATGGTAGGATGTGACCAAAATATTTATAGTCCAGACTGGCTTGAAAAACACAAGTTTTCAAGGAAACAAATGAGCTGGTTCTTAATGCCTAGCCTGTGTCTTGCAGTGTTTGGTTAGGTAACAAATCTGTGCACGTGTCACTTTATATAGGATAGAAGGGAATTGCTTTTTGCCATTCAGAGTGAATGAGAAATTAGCCAGGAGGTGTGTAATGGTGGTGGAGCATTTAAGCTGCCTGGGGAGTGTCAGTGTAAGTCAGAGGGACTTCTGCAAGTCAGATGGGACAGGAAGTTGAAAATATCATTATTAGATAAAGATAAAAGAGAGCAATGCCAGCGTTTTTTTCTACTGGTCTTAACTGGCACCATCTACTCTTTAACCTCCCAAGTTCCTGAGTCTCAGTGGGAATGAAACATCATCCAAAGTACTGGAAAACAGAGTTAGGGAGCACCTAAACTCACTAGAGACTGACCCATGAGTCCAGACTGGATGCATTCACGGGAGCTGGGCAAGGTCCTGGTGAAGCTGCTGACACCTTTAAAGGTCACAGTGCTCCGTGGAGGTTACTGGGGATTGGAAGAGAGGAAATGTCACACCCCTCTTCAAGAGAGACAAAGTTAAGAGTATCCAGACCAATCAGTGTGGATACTGTGGAGAAATCCCCTGAAAATCACATCCAGGCACATGAGAACAAGAAGTTGCTTGGTACAACCATCATGAAATTATCAAGGGCAAATTGTATCTGATCAACTTGATTGATGATTGACAGATTCCTTTCAACTTGAATTATTTGGGGATTCTATGAATCAAGAATTATTTTTGTTCGCTATTTATTGACAGGCAATACTGAATTGAAACATCTTCCTCAAACAAACGACAAAATTGAAAATGTATTATTAAACCGGAATACACTTAGACTCTTCATGAAAATGGAAGAGGAAAGAAAGTAAGAGAGGCTCTTTTGCTCCCTGTGACTCTTTTGAAATATCAAATGTTATTTCAGATAATGAGTTTCTGGAGGATGTGGAACTAATAAAAGTTTTAACACTATTCCGCCCCGGGGTTGTGGTGTCTTAGCTTTAGTTCTCGCTCTCCTCTGTCCATGTAACCAATAATCTTTGAGGTCTGGAGCACACCTGCTCCTTTTCAAAGTACAGCAGAGCAGCCACTCTTTCCTCTGGCCTTATAAACATCGACTGTAACAGAAGAACGAACATATTGGAAAACTGTAACCTCTGGCAGCTGACTGTGAAAAACAAGGCGAAGATAATGAACTACAGCTCTTCCTGCTACTCAGAAACAGAATTAGGAATGATTCCTGCTTTGGTTTCTGGCAAATAATAATAAGATATATTGACTTAGGATTTGGGGGGTTTTAATTCTCATGGGGAAGATGTCATCTTCTCAAGATGGAATATGGAAGAAGAGTTTTTAATTCTCATGGTGAAACAAGATATAATTTACAGACCTTTCTCAGTATCCAATACAGGTCTATTTTGTTATAGCAAACATGGATTGTTTATTTCAGATTTGTTACTAATAATTATTACAGTTTCTTATGCAGATCATTTAAAAACAGATCCAAACACGATTCTGTTGATTTTCCTTCAAGAAAATCAAAGAATGCAGACAATTATCCTGTACAGGTTCTGTAAGATAGCAGAGTTTTGTTTCTTGTTGGTTGTGGCCTTTCCCAGTTTCTGATGCTGTCCCTCCTTCAAACCATGAAGAAAGCCATAAGAAAAATCTCTGTGTACAGATCCAAAGGCCTTGGTCATCTTTATCAAAAGTTACTTATTTTTTTTCTTGCTGCTGCTTGCCAATTGTCGTTGCTAAGGGTCCACCAGACTCTTACTTAATTTCTGAGCCCCAGTCATCCAACTGTGCTTGAATCAAAAACTAAAACTGATCATTGCTTATTGTTTGAGGAGAAAATCATTATCCAACCCATTTTATTTTGCTTTTTTACTCTTCTTTTCCATAGCACCTTAAACATGCTTAACAACATTTCATCAACAATTAAATATCTCTAAGTGGAAAGCCTAAAAAATACATTACATTGCTCTGTGTAAGTGAAATTCTGGTCTTGAGAACAGATAACTTTCTGTAGACTTCCTCAGCTATGTGACATAAAAAGGTTGGACTTACTGCAGTTACTTTTACATTCTAGAGAAGATTTACTACTTGTGACAGCACTTGAGAGTGTGAAGTATCTGCCTGCTTTATTTTAGAAATTTAATCATGCTGAAGTGGAGAGAAATCAATTTAAAAGTGTGGGTTGAAAATGAGGAATGTTCATCCAATATTTGTGTGATAAGTAGGGAATAATTCAATTCAGCACAATCATACTTGAAATATAAACCCATTTAAAACCTATTATTGTAATTGCATTAACTATTACAACAGAACTAGCCAGATTGATTCTGAAAAGTGTATATTGAAGTTACTAACTTCTATTGGAAGAAAATCTGTTGACCACTTCTACTGCAAACTGCGTATTAAATTTAAATATCTGAAGTTTTAGTTCTTTGTTATGCTTCGGTTTTAGTTTCTTCACTTTTTTTGTTCTGTGCTGGAGAATCAGGTACAGGAGTCGTCCTGTTGTAATCATCTTGGATGATACCAGACCTCAGTTTTATTATTGGGATGGAGTGCTAAATAATATAACATTATTTTAGTCACCATTCTTTAGAAGGTAAGGTGATGTTTTATCTCCTTCAGACACAAGAGGTAGCAGTGACCAATGGCTGTTTTGAAAAAATGGGGGGAATACAGGAATATTCTCACATTAATAACCTATCCTAAGTAAGTCTAGTGTTCCAACAGCTACAGAAGCGCATGTTAATGTACAGCATCTATTACTTCATTTCACAATCACACTGTTTATTTTCTTGTTGATGGCTCTGAGATTCATCAGGTTTGAAGGCAGCTAAATAAAACCCAACTTCTGTCTGATTTATTCACATTGGTGGAATTTACTGAATGTTTCATGGTTGTTCATGGTTGGAGCTGCTAAGGCAGATGTGAAAAAGGCTCCGTCTTGCATCAAGTTGATGTCATTCAAGTTCCTTTAAAGATACCCAGAAAGAACAGCTCCTGCAGTGCAGAGCTTGAAATATAAACCTTTTTGTTTGGGAGTATTTAGGATTTGGCATGACTATCAGTTTTAGCCATCTTCATATTAAGGTAGACTTTCACTGAAAAGGACAATGTATTTTAAATTGAATCAGGACTAGGAATGGAAATTGACTTTAAGCCCTGTGGAAAAGCTGCTTTGATTATGTCACATTACCGACTTGTTGCTGTCCCAATGCAAAATAACAAATAAATTGAGATAGAAAAGTAGCAGATAGCTTTTAAATGTTCTTTTAATTAGTTCAAAATAATTTCAGGTGTTTTGTCAATCGTCTATTCACTAATGATGCCTATGAATAAGCTATCTACTTTTTGTTTTATTTGTCCTTGTTTTCTTTGATCCGTGCCGATTTGTCTGTGGATGTGGTGTGTGCAATCTACAGGAAAAGCTGTAAGAGCAAGAGTTGATTTTCTATAGTTCTGGTAATCTGTGTCTGCACTGCCTGTCAGTGAAGAGCAGGCTCATCCCTCTCTTCCTTGCTGTGCTGATGACCAGTTGCACAGTGTAGCTAAACACATTTGTGGTTCCATAGAATGAAGGATATTTACATTTTTATTGCACAGGCTGCACACCATTCATAGCTTTGACCTTGGGTTACTTCTGTTGAGACTGAAACTTCATGGCCAGTGAATATTTGTTTGTATATGGATTTCCTCAAGACTCGCATTAATACTTACCCAGATTTTATGGGCTTTGGCATTTTCCATAATTTCACATCATGTCCCTCCACAAACATTAAGTTTTCCTTGAATTTGACCTGTCTGTTGTGCTCTTTACCCATGTTCATGTTTGCAGTAATAGAGCAAACCTTTATGGAATGGAAAATGTGTGAAGTTCCTTTATCAAGGTGCTCTTGTCTCAACAGTGATGTATTAATTCTTTGTTGCTCTTTCTTTTCATTGAATAGTGTTCTCAGCTGCTGGCATGGCACGTGAGTGTTTTATTTCATACTGTTCACTTGACCACCCAGGAGACTGCTCTTTGAATTCTGGCACTGTTAGCATGCTGTAGAATAGGAAGATGTTACTCTTTCCTATATATCTTGTACACCTTATTGCAATATTACATAGATATATTATATGAAGAGTATAAGCATTAGGTATAATAGGAATGATCAAAGTCCTAAAGCAATAGTTAGGCCGTGAGGAAAGCAAACAACTTTTGTGGGTGGAAGTTGTCTAGGGGCTCTTCCCCCTATTCTCATGCTTTCTACTTTAATTTTCGAGGGAGAAAATGTACATCCTTGCTAATTTTCCCCTACAATTCTTTGTGCATCTCCTCTTTGTTGCAGTGGAAGAAAGTTCAGAACAGACTGCCGTGAAATCATGAAACACATTTAAAAATTAACTTGCATTTCCCATCTAGTGCCTATGAACCTTCATCAGTAATTAAAAACCATAGAAACTGCTTGTATGGGTAGAATGGTGTGTTTGGAATGCACTTTTCAGCTGTGGCAACTACAGATTTTTGGAGAAGAGTTTGAGCAGGCAAAGCCTGGCCATGTCAAGGCTTCTGTTCACCTGCTCCTCAGAAAGCCCATGATAAAGCTTGAGTTTATAATGCATTGTTAGATTTTCCTCCACTCCTTATTCTGGTTTGTCAAGGTTTATTCATGCAACTCTACCCTTGTTTTAAGTGTTATTGCAGCTGACAGTGGCCATCTACGAGTGTCACAGGAGGCTAAACTGAGCAATGACTGATTGTTGTAGCTAATTCTTGTTAAGGAAATAAAAATTGCAAGTGGGAGAATTACTTTCCTCAAGAATTATATTTACAGTTTCTCACATACTTTGCTTATTTCAGTTTTATGCTGGTGTTAGGGGACATCAACCTGTTGCAGTCCACAGAGAATTTCACCTCGGAGCTGCTTAAAGCGGTTGTAAGGTGCCTCTGTCGTGGCAGCGTTTGGAGCTGTGGATCCCCAGGAAGTTCTTCAGGACAGCTGGCAGGAAAACGGGCACATTGTTACAGATTTGTTACAACTTCTTCTTCTCCCCCTACTCCCCCCACATCCATTTCCTGCAACTAGCATTTTTCAAGGGAAAAATCTATTCCAGTGGTGAATTGCTGATCTGCTCTGAACAGCATGGGCAGGAGGGGTCACTCTGTCACTTTGGCAGTCCTATTATGCGGCCATAGCTGCGGCCCTCTGAGTCGCCAGCGTTCATTTATGGGCACTGAATTAATGAGGAAACCAGGGCTCCCTAATGGCTGTAATGCCTCAAGGAGGGAACAAGACAGCAGCTCCCAGTGCCAGGGACACAGACTGTGCATCTGCTCAGAGCATGGCATGTTTAGGCTGTGGATTCTCAGCCCGTTTGGAAATGCTCTTGGCTGAGAATAAAAGCTGGGAGCTGCACAGTGAAGGACTTGTGTGCCTGGAGCTGTCTCAGGGAGAACCTGATCCTTGGTTAAAAGCTGTCGCAACGTTCCTTGTAATAAGAGTAGAATCTGTTCTCTCCTAGAGATAATCTGACTTTTCAAAGTAAATAGGAGCATTAAGTGCAGTAAAATGGCTTTAATCATTAGTATTAATAGATAGAAGACAAAGGGAGCAGATCTGCTGTTTTAAGATTATGCATTTTTAATTATGAGAGCTTTTTTCTAACAGGGCACGTTTCTATTTAGAGGTGTATTTTAAGCAATCTGCCACATTGGAAATCTTTAATATTTTAAGTCATGTGTGATTTTCTCATTTGACAGTGTTACCAGCTTAGTCTGGCAGCAGAGCTTATCAAAATCCTGTCTCCTCAGCACTGTGAATTTGTTCACATTCTAAAACTTCGGTTTTTATTAAATTAACAAATCAATAGCTAAAAGGATCAATGGATTCGGTAGCAGGTTGCTTAATCTCAGCAGAAATGGATTGCTGCCAAACTCCATGTTGCTGTTTAAATTGATTCAGCCAAACATCTTTTGCTCAAAAAGTCAATTGTGGTGGGAGAAACACATTTTGTTTAAAAATTGCATTTAAAATTGGTAGTCCTTTCTACATGTGTGCACGTGGACACACACACTCCTTTTTTTTTTTTTTAAGATACCCTAGGAAACAGGAATTGCTTTACTGAAGACACCATCTGAGCACTTTCTTATGGGTCATTTTATCCAAAGCTGGCACACTTTTTATAAAAATGAAAGAGCATTTAATTTTTTTCTGTTTATATGTTGGTTTTGTGCTCTACATCTCTAAGCATTTGATACTGCTCTCTATTTTCTCAGTCATTCAGAATATGCATACAATACAGGTAATTTTTTTTTTCTCTGAATGCCAACTGAAAGATAGCTAAGTACACAGTGGGCACTTTACAATCCTTATCACACACCATTAGACACTAATGTACTATAATAATGATGTTGATAATTGCTCTCTCACCTCACAGCACACCTGCAGCTCAGTTAATGCATTTTTGGATCTTTTTCTTTTACATAAATGAAATCTCCTAATGAAAATTCTATTAATGGTGACTGGTGAACATGTAAAGTACTGTATGTAGAACTGTGATTTAAAGGGGTGTGAAACATTAGAAATTCCATCTGTTTCCCCACTGTCCAGGTGTTTGGGGCATTTCCTTGATTTCAAATCCAGTATTGGAACCCCCTCCAAAAGGCTTCTCATTTTGCTGAGCGTTACAAGGCAAACTGATAGCTTGACACAATTCTGGTAACTATGGAGAACGAAACACAATTTTTGGGATAACCCTGGAAACATAACAGGCAATTCTCTGGCACAAAGCTGATTCCTGAAGGGTTGCCCAAAGGCTGTTGGATTTCTCCCTGAATTTCTTTTCCTGTTCTTCACACTCACACTAATTTTGGCAGGATGAAGTGAAACAAGCTCAGTGCTTGGACTGCGCCGGGGTTGGGCCCCTGAGATGAGGGCAAGACATCACGCCCTTTATTCTTCCAGCTGCTGTGTATCAGCAGCTGCCACAGTTCTACCTGACAAGCACATCTTCCTTTTCAAATCCTCTGCTTTTGAGGATTTCTTCCAAGGGTGACATTTTGAACCTCACTTCAGAACCCCTGTGCTTGAAGCCACATCTCACAGTGCACGCTGAGCAGCGTGGGCACAGAAAGCCTCTGTCCTCTCTCGTGACAAGCCAGCAGGTGTCAGAGTCAGTGTGAAGCAAGCCAGGCTGATGCAGGGGATGCAAGCTTTTTATGGAAGCACCCTGAAACCCCTGGAAATCTCCCAGTCTGGTGAAAGATTTCCTTTTTTCTATGAGTCCTAGGACCTCTTGTGATAGGTCTGAGAGGTCTCAGGACTGCCACTAACAGCTCCATTGCTCTGAGAATTCTGACTCACTTCTAATCATCTCCCTTCATGACAATGGGCTGTAAAACAAAGGTTCTCTTCTCTTTTCTGTTTCCTCGCTCCACCTTTGGGTTTTTTGGACAAGTTGTCATGGTAACACACTACCTGAGGCCAGGCTGGATCCTGGCCACTGATACTGTAGGAAAGCCATGGCTGAGTTTGTACCTACACTGCCTGCCTAGCCCAGTCTTCCCATCCCTTTTCAGCTACCACTTTCCTTTGGCAGAAAAGCTCTGCTCACATGGCTCTAGATATTTTCATTATTTTTGGGGGGGTTGGAATCCAATGAAAGATCTTAGTACTGTTATTTCCTAATGCTATTTGGAATGCCTTCAGTCTTAGTTTTTGACCTTAGAATACAGCCCTTAAACTTCACCGGAGCCGGGGTTTAGGGATGCCCACAGTGTGAATGTACAGAGGAACAACACCCCTCGGGGTGCCTCCAGTGACTAATGGGTAGTATTCCCTGCACAATAAGCTCACCATGTTCTGGAGAGAGGCAGAGCATGGCGTGTTTCCTTCACCTCGTTGTTCAAACTATCATTACCAGCACCTAGCAATTCTCTTCTGTCACCCTAATCCATCACAATATTTCAGGGGGATGGAGAGTGGCAGGCAATAAAATGTCTCCTGGAATATAAATCGGCCCCTAATTTGTTTTTCTCTAAGCCATTATTTCTTGTGTGATGGTCTTCTCCCAGGTGTTTCGGGCCTGTCAATCAGTTGCTGCAGGCACTTGTTTTCCTTTCCCAGGTTGTGCTATCTCTGGACCTGGCAGTAACAGCGTGAAACACCCAGCAGCTGTAAAGCCATGTTAAACCCAAACAGAATTCAAAGCTTGTCACTAACACAATCTGAAACACAAACTGCATTAGCAGGAGGGCAAAGTGTTCTGCACCAGGACCTAGTTCAGTTCCCTGGGTGCTGATGAAAGAGTGCTCCGAGCTTCCTGATCACTGGTGGAAAATTAGTTGCTGTGAGACATTGACTGATGGAATAGGATTGTCTGTGCTTCCCGTGTCACAGCAAAGTATTTTGGGACAGCAGCAAGAACTTCTATGCTTCAGTGCTCTCTGTATCTGCATTACAGATATTTGCCTCATAGATGTGCTTTCTGTGCTGCTTTTGCTGGAGGTTACATTTAGTATTTGCTCATATCCTGAAGGCTGACAGAACAAGCTCCCTGACTGATTGATTTCCAGGTAATCAGCTTGTCCAAGAGGGATTGATTAGTTCTGCTTCGTTTGTGAGGAGGTCTCAGAAGATCCTTTTCTCAACAACGCAGAGCACTCAGCGAGCCACCAATGCTCCTGCTCTGACTTCAGTCACAGGGAATTCTGTGATACCACAGGCTAACTAATTATCAAATTGAAATGGACAGAACTGGACTGTAGTGCTGAAAAATATGAGTTATAAACGCCCAAAATCCACTAGGTTATGTAATGAAAACAAAATAAAAATACTGGCATACAGTGAAGAAATCTAAATCAGGCTGGTTGCCAATTTACCAGATTAAATTTTAGTTGGCTGTTTTCTTAGCAGTGCCCAGTTATTATTCTGTGCAAGTGCTTACAGGAAGTGTCCAGGTGCCTGACTGTACTGACAACACCAAATTCTCTCTCCTGTTTCCACTGTCCTCTGGTACAGAAGATTCCATCAAGTGGACCCTCCTTCCTGACCATGAATGCCTAAGCCACAGGATGCACCTTTTCAAAGCTCCCAATAAATTAACAATAATTTACTAGATCAGTGAAAACAATTTCTAGTCAATGTTAGCAGGTTTCAAACTGGTTGCAAAATGAAGGGCAAGGGTTTGCTAAGGTCAATATATTGTTATATATTTATTATTGTTTATACTTTTATTTGATATATAGTGCATCACCATATGAACGGACCTCCTCTTCAGTTCAACAGCTGGGCATTTTAAAGTTGTATAAGTGTTCCTATAAATGGTCTCATACAAAGGAAATGCTGGTGGTTGCCAGGTGTTTTTCTCCAGTTAGAAGTACTAACAAATTCTATTTCTTTCTATTCTGGGTAAAGCCTACAGTCAGTAAAAGGCTCCATTTTTCCTGTAACACCTTTTTGCCTTTGAAGCCCAAGAGAAACCGCGAGTCATTTGTTCAGGTCAGTTCTATTTCTGTGTGCTTTGCTTGAACTTAATGTGGCAAAGCAGTAGAGAAAAAAAGTAACTTCATGTCCCTTGAATTATTTTAGTGCACTGAGATGAGTGAAGGTAAGACAGAGGCCATGGCACATTGCATCTGATGAAATAATGTTCAATTTGTTAAAGCATTTTAAATCCTGGCCAGTGCACTACTAACACTGACCCTGAGGGTACCCTTGCCAGCTTTACCCTGCCACTAGGAAGGCCATAATATTCTAGAAACATCATTCTCGTTCCATGTTTCTGGTTAGTGCATACCAGGCTTGCCCAGTAGAATGGCAATTTGGCACTTTAGCTGAAATCCCTCCCTTCAGCTTGATATTATGTCATAAAGGATACATTGCATAAAATATAATACTTAATAAAACAAAACCCAGCCCTAACTGATCAAAAATGAGTCCAAATAATAATTTGGAAGCAACAGCCCACTGCTTTGAAACAGCTCATTAGCTCATCATTGCTTTGAATGTGTGGGTATCATATTTTTTATTTAAACAATGTGCCAACAGCAGGCTGTGCTAAAATGCATAACCATCAGCTGCAACAGCTTGTCTGGCTGGTTATGCATAAATTGCAGTAATTCCAGCTGCTTTCTTAACTCCACTGTGGATCAAACACCCCACCTTTGCTTCTGTATGCTTTAGAGAAAAGATGAGAGAGATGATAGATACTGTAAGTAGTCATTGAAATATTTTTGTAGGCAAACAGACATCCCTGCCTTGGGGATTGTCTTGGGGATTTTAGAATCTTACCTTATCTGTGTGGAGATTAACACAAAAAAGTATCTCTTCATCTTTTTGTGGTTTTGGGCTGTTTTTAGAAATCTAGGGAAACTTGCATATGTAAACTCAGGGAGCCATAAAGGGATTACTGCTGTTTGTGGTGTGAAGAGAGTTCCTTCTTTTTATGTGTTTTTGAAAAGTCAAGTTACTTTTTTAATTCTAGCACTTTGTTACTGGCTACAAGAGGGGATAATCCAAGAGTCTTGAGGATTCCTCACATTTGCCTCAGCAGTGGTGTGGTGTCTCCCCAGCCCCATGGGGAGTTCCTAGAGAGGGTGGGAAGGCACTGGTTTGTGTCTCTCAGCTCTCTCAGGTGCATCAGCTGATCAGTCACATTGTACTGAAGTGTGCTCTCACCTTCATGGCTCTGGTGCTGTTCTGCATCAAAGCGAGGGCTTAGAAATTCAGATGAGCTCTCTTCCATCTTGCTGGAGGTGAGCTGTGACTGCTGCTCACTAGGATTCAGGGACAATCTGTGTCTTCCCCCAATGTCCTGAGGTGTCGATGCACCTGATAAGCATTAGCATCAAGGGTAGGAGGGTTGTTGCAGCTGTAATGCAATATCAGCACTGCTGTAAACTCCAGTTTGTCACAGCTCCTCTCACAACCACAGGAGTTCTTTCCTCTGCCTTCTATTAGGGACTATCTTCTAAAAGCTCTTGCAGAAATATTTTCTTTCTGAATTAAGAATGGAGTTGAGAGTTCCTCCTGGCTTTGACTTTGACCAGATGAGTTTGTAGTGGTTCTGATTTCTGAGTTCTCGTGGGCTTCCCATGGAAATATCTCCATTTTCAACTAAACCCTTGGGAAAATACAGCTCCTGCTTCAGCCTGCTGGGGTGGGATGCTGAGAGCAGTACCAGCAACACAAGTGAGAGAGTACAAGAGAAAGCACAGATGTTGCTGAGGTGGCTTACTTAGCGTGACCAGTGTGAACTTTTGGTATTTACATTAATGTTTACGATTAATATTTTCCTAACCTCCTGCTCAGCCCTTCAGGGGAAAGGCTGACGTTGCACTCTGGAAGCTGATATTGCTGGGTTTGATTAGATTATAGGGAAAGGAGGTTTTCCATCTTCCCACACCTCTTGCCAATTAAGATTAGGAGTCTCATAGTTGATTCAAATCTCATTATTCCACAAACATCATTAAGATTGTGCGTACTTCAGTTTTGCAGCAGAAAGCAGTCTATAAAGAAGCAGTTGTAATATTAAGGATGAAATTTTAAAGACTTAATTGGGATAACAAAGGAGATACTAGAAGCATTATGAAGACTAACACTTCATGTACCACTGAACAGAGGTTGCTTCCAATTTTATATTTCAGCAATATTATAACATAGTAACTCACTGACATCCTCTTTGTATTGAGTTTATTTTGTTCTTACGTTTTTGATTGCTGTCTTGAGTCCTTCTGTAAAAAAATAAAAGGTTCTGAGGTCATTGCTTTCTTCCAAATATTATCAAAAGTGACAGGGAATATACCTGACAGACCTCTTTGTGTGATGTTTGCATGCCTTGAATGCGTAGCCATTCTACATGAAAGAAACTGATTAGGATCCATTCTGCAAGCACAGGATTTATAATATACGATGGAGGAAAGGGGGATGAGGATGGAGAGAAGGTGTAATTAATTCCTACTTATTAGAAATAGTATAGGTTTTTAGCCTGAGAAGATATCAAGCATAGTACCAGAGATGATGTGTTTGTTTTCCCAGACCAGTGCTACCTCTAAATGAAATTACCTGTAGCTCCAGTCCTGTGCCTTTCTTAACTGGACTGCCAGTCAGGCTTCTCTTTATCAGCTGTAAGAGATTTGAAATGTATACATGCAAATTTATCACTGAGATGGGACATATTAATTTAATATTGATTTTCCATTTTTGACCTAAGCTTCTGCTTCCGTTGAACCCTAAAACATTTATCATTGTAAGAATTAAAAGTTGAAAAGGTTGCTATTTATTATCTTTAGGTAATAGAAGGTAATCTGTCTGTTTTAAGGAATGTTACATTTCGTAGCAAAAGCTCTTGCACCACATAAATGGCATTAAGCATCATCTAATGGAAAGGTCTCCATTTTGGTTTCTCTGAGTTATCAAATTCATCTTCCTGTCACTTTTTACCTGTGAGACTGATCCCCATCTTGCTACAATCTCCTTTCAGGTGGTTGTAGAGAGTGAAAAGGTGTCCCCTGAGCCTCCTTTTCTCAAGGCTGAACACCCCCAGCTCCCTCAGCCGCTCCTCATATGGCTGACTCTAGAAATATTTTTTATTTCCAAATAAAATTAATGTAGTTTTGTGAGTTTTTAAAAAAAAAAATCAGCACAGAATATATGTGGCATGTCATGTCCCAATATTCATAAAAACAGAATTAATAGATTGAAAAAGGCAGATTCTGGAATAATAATACAGAAGGAAAGGCCAGGAAGAGCAGCTTGGGAGGAGACAAAGATCATGGTGGTAGACAAGAAAAATTTCAAATTTTTAGACTGCAGCCAGTAAGGAAGCAAATAAATCAAGTGATCCATGATGTCACTGTATTTGAAATAGATCTGGAAGATTCTAAGCAAAAAACCAAAAATCTCATTTGCAGGAAAAGACAATAGATGATCACAGTGATAGTTACTAATGAGAGTCTGATTAAAATATCTAAGTTATAGTTAAAATACTGTGTAAATGCTACTCCAAAGGGGTGACAAATATAATTCTATATCTATATTTATATATCATTTATCTTTTTTTTCTAAAACTAAACATCTCTGGATATGTGACTTTATATAGTAATTGAAAATGTCCACGTCAAGTGTAGTTACATTATTGTGGCTGAGTTAAACAGTGGCTGTTTGCCTCTCTTGAGTTTTCTATTAAAAAATTAGTCTGTAAAATAAAGAAGATGCCAAATGCTACAGTCCACTGTTACTCTTTAGATGAACACAGATCCCTGAATTTTACAGTTCCAAACACTGAACGACGGCAGCAGTGTCTCATTGACTGTCAGAATTGTAGCCCCTGACCTTTGCCTCGCAGCCATTTTGCTCACAGTATGAGAAACATGAATGTAAGCGGAGGAAAAAGGTGAAAATTGACCCCATGCAGGCAGTGTGCCACCCCCAGGTGTGAAATAAATGTAATGTTAACTGCTGTAAGCCTCAGACACAAGCAGAGTCCATTGATGGGTGAGTGAAGCTGTAGCTCCCTTGCTTCCTGTCATGTGTGCACGCCTCAGCTAGGACAGCAGATATTTATCAACTCCAAAGCCAACTGTCCTGCACGCTTCTTAATGAGAATTTAAAAGCTGAAGTGGAGTTAAACACTACCAGAATTCAGTTCACAATCTGATGAGGAATGGCAGTGCAGCATCAGTAGCTGTCATTTTTCTGGACTGTGTAATCCTTATTTTGGATTTTATTTGTATTTTGGTTGACGGTGATGTTGACATTCCAGATATGTCTGATCATCTTTTAAATATTTAAAATTATCTATAAAATTTGTTGCCAGTTTTTTTTTAAAGTGCGTGATTGCCCTGAAATGTTACCAAAACCACATATGCATATTAAAAACTTTAAACATTTTTCTTTCAGAATGAAATCTGTCATGTGAAGTTACATATTAAGAATAGCAGGATGCCATATTCACATAGTCCTACTCGGGTGATGCTAATAACTTTAAAAAATAACTTTTGAGCTAAACAACCTGTAGTTAAGAGGTCAATTTCATGCCAAATATCTGTCTGGTTGTCTGTTTGCAGCTGTGAAGAAAACTGGGAAAAAAAGAATGAAGTAAATTCAGTTGTGGGATGACCTAATGGTGCTGTTTTCGGGTGTTTTTTCTCATTTAAAGAGCTACAGCCCCAGCTGGCCTGTAGCATCTGAGGGCCTGGCCCCTGTAGCCAGGATAATTAACTGCTAGAAAATCTTGAATAAGTCCCACTGACCTCTCTAAGCTTAAGATTTTGGTTGGGATTTTTCAGGATGGTGATAATGGTATTTTCTTCATTTGAAAAGTACTTAGCACTGTAGTGTGCATCCAGTGTAGTTGAAAACTAGAAATAAGCCTCTCTGGTACTTCTTCAGCACTTTGAGGAGCGATTCAGATTTTATGCAGATTTAATATGTTTTATAAGTAATACTTACCTGTGTTCTTAACCCCGAATTTCTCTATCAATTCTAGAAGTCTTGTTGGAGGGAACGTTTTTCCTATCAACCTGTTTATTTGAGAATTGATATTGAAGTCGTGGTTCATCTCTGAGAGATTCCTGTGAAATATCAGTGTGTTCAGTAGAAATACTTAACTCTGACTCTTGTCATCAATCGTGAAATATTCTAAACACGAGGATTGAAGGTTTATCCCACATAACTACTTTGGTGAAACACAAATCAGAAACCTGTTCAGCCTAAAGGGCACCTTCATGATTTTTGCCTCTTTTAAAATGGGGGTGGATTTGCATCTTTAAAGGAATTTATTTGTGTCTTAGAAGGCCAATAGATGAATATTTGAGACAGTAAGCAGAGCTTTCCCTTGGGTTACCAAGGCGTTGCCTGTGCATTGAAATTCACATAAATCTAAATGCTGTAGTGGTGATGGGTTGGGAGAAGTTGGCAGTGTTTGCTTATGAAATTAAAAAAAAAAATACAAGAATGTTCGTGTCATCTGTGTAAAACTTATGTAACTACAATTCAATAGTTACTGTATTTTGGGGCTAAATACTGCAAGTGGTTTTTGGTACATGGGTGTGAGGGAAGGGGAAAGGAAAAGGAAAACTTGAATGGACTGATTACAGATTTTTATGTGTTGGTTCCACAGCAAAATTGGTATTTGAATACTGTGTTAGTTGCTGTCATAGATCACAGAATTTTTATTCACAAATACAACACCATGTTACTTTATGCCTTAAAACAATGATAGAATAGAATGAGATTACATGAAATTGAGTACAGTAATGTAGAAGACACAAAGATGGGTTGAAAATAATTTTTAATAATCAAGATTATTTGCCTGTGAGCTTATGGGTATTCAGAGATGATACAAAAGAAAATTGTATTTGGTTCTCACAGAGGCATGAGTACTTTATTTTCAGTGGTAAGTCAGAACCTAAATAGTTTGGGAGTCACTAATCATATTTGGTGTCTTTAAAAATCAAGCCTGTGAGCTTTTCTGCAAACACATCCAAAAGGACTCTATGTCAAAGGCCAAATGCCTGATTTTATAAGAACATTTCAGCATTCTTTGCATATGAATCATCCAACTTTACAATTACCTGTCTGGATTTGGGCATTTAAATATTTCCCATGATTACAGTAATTTTGTCTGTGTGCCCAAACTCCCGACTTGTACATACAAATAAAGCAGGGCCTTAAATAAATCACACATCCAAATCTATACCTATACTATGAATGTGCAATCTTGGTAACCATAATTAAAAATGCAAGCATAATTTTAAGCCTCTCCTGTTAAATATTGGGTTATTTAAATTATTTTTTAAAGTGGATTAGATTGTATTCTCATTGCTATTGCTTCTTGCTAATTATATTAATGTAAAAGAGACAGCTACACAGAGAAGAAAAAATTGCATTGTTTTAGCTGATCTATTATAAAAATAATTGCTGTAGTGAAAGCAGTGAACCCAAAAAGATTTCGTTTTAGGTCTTAAGTCATTAAAAACTGCAATGTTATAGTAAGGCCATAACAAGAATCTATAACCTTGTAAATAGAGACTGCAGCTTTCTTCAGACTTTTATTGTTAATAACTGCCTGTAAGGATATTCCGTTCCTTCAAGATGTGCCTTTCTAGAAAGCTGTTCCACAATTTTGTTAATAGAGTAGTAAGTCATGGCAGGGGGAGCTTTTGTAGGATTTCAGTGCACACCTTGAGTGCTTTCGGAGGCATGAAGCCAAGTGACATTAATTATTTGAGAACTGCTCTGGTGGATTACTGTTTTTACACAGGAAATCAGTCTGACATAACGCCGGCCAACAAAACATCATTGCAGCAGCTATCAGGCTGGAAGTTTTGGTCTTTGACAAAAGTGGAAGCAGCCTCAGAAAAAATTGCTTCCAAAATAACCCCACGTGCATAGCAAATTGAATAATGGCTATCATAGGAATTAATTAACCCGGGCTAACAGATTAATTCGTTATGGATAGAGAGAAGTGCCTCTGCAGATTCCAGTGGGCTGTTCTTGCAGAGGAAAAAGAGAAATCCGTGACAAACTGGTGTCCTGTTTTTGCTGAAGCCTTCTGTGTATAATACGGAGTCGGAATTCTTTCTCACACAGTCTCATGTAAACAATAACCGATGTTTATTTAACCATCTATTCTGTTTTTCATTCCTTTTGTGATAAGAAAACTTTGATGAGCATCTTTTTTCTCCAGTGGGATTGAGAAGGAAGTGACATGCTCTCCAATCCCTTGTGGAGTTGAGAATTGTATAAGACGTGACATATGTAAATAAAGTGGGTCTTTTCCCTCCTTTCAGGTAAACCTAGCAGGTGTGAGAGCGTCCTTATTGTGTTTTCCCAGACACAACAAACTACTTACCATATATACAGAGCTGAAAACAGACAGGTTTCACATACTAGGGGCAGGAAGAAGAAAAAATGGGGAGAGGGATGACAGAAACTACAGTTTATGATCTCAATAGAAGGGACAGAGAGGGGGAATAACACATATATGATAACATTTGATATCATATATGTAATAGGGATATAATATGATTGACAAACTGCTCTCCATAGAGCAGCAATTTTTGTGCACATATCTGGTAAGAAGGCACTTTGTATGTTGTGAATATATCTGGTACAAAGCACTATGACTCTTTCTAATAGTGGGAGGTATTTTTCTAGCATTTGGTTATGTTCAGACCAGGAGATATCTTTCTGTTAACTGTTCTCACCAACAGACACAGGGAGATAATGTGCAGAAGGATTTAGCCACAACATGGATCTATCAGACTATTTTTTTCCTATTGCAGAAAGAAATACTTGGCATGGTCTAATGCCTGTTTGCAGTGTTTGATAGTGTTCAGCTGTACACAGGAGCACGAATGATTCTGTGAAGAGAGGCCTTCATGGCCTTTCAAGTTGAACACTAATTCCTCCTGAAATGATACGGAGAAATTCCAGCAAACACAGGTTCCTTCTGTAGTTGCAATAAATGATATTTCTCGTTGCCGCATTCACTACAGTGTTGAGAAACTTACCACGCTCCTGCTTTATGCCTTACCCCCAAAAGTCCTTCCAGCTAATTTCAACAATGGAACAATGATTAAAAAGTAAAAAAAAGAACAATAAAATGAAGCATTACTGATATTATACTTTAAAAGAAAGAGTTTTCACAGCTACTGTGGACACATTTGAGGACTCAGTGAGTAACTTTTGCATTGCCCTGCAGTATTCTCTGGGTTATATTTCTCCTTTTCGGTTTAAAGGTGATTACCAGAGATGCTGGAGATGGCTGCTTGGAAATGTAATGATCTTTTCCTTCCATTCTTTTCCTGCAGAGCTTCCTGATCCCAGGAGTGTGCACTGATATATTGCAGGAAATTACTTCCCTTCTTTTTCCGCTGCTGTCACGTTCCTTGATTACCATTTCTATTGTGTGCCCTAATTAGCCTGGCTGATTCCTTTCATTCACTATCTTCCTAAAACCCAGTGATGCTCCTTTAAGAATTATGCAGCATAGAAAATCGTATTTACACTGTCTCCTTTAAGGGTTTATGAAATCTGTCTAATTGTGGTTTTTCTATAGGGTCTATCCATAAAATAGCAACAGAAATAAAGGCTAATTTGGGTGTGGAACAGTGCATTTGAGTATTTGTAGTTCCCATGTCAACAAGTTTATTGGACTTTAGGGATCCCCACCACAGAGTCAGCAGCACGAATCAGTGAAGTATCCTGTTGGTTTTGTCTTTCTTCTTCCATCACTGATAAAGCACCTCAGTCTTCCAGCCAGTTTTGTCACTTGCCACTTCTGTGAGACTTTAGGAAGCTGTATCTGAGCTAAAAAAACCACACAAAATTGCAGTAAGTTGCAATGTAGAAACTTCTTCTTTTAAAAAACCCTCTTTTGACTCATGAGTACACTTTATCAAACAAGTTTAACGGGTAATTTGCAAAGGTTGCAGACCCTCAGTGTAGCCTTTGTTATGAATAGGGGTTTTTTTTAATAGACATTGTCTTTATCTGTAGTTTCAGTGCTTGATATTTCAATGAAATGAACCTCTTTTCAGCTCCTTATTGTTTTGCTAATTTTGTATCCATTGACGCTGGAATACTATTACATGCCATCTACCTGTTGTAGTAGTAAATTTTATTTAAGATATTAGGCGGGGTGGGGGAGGGGAGAAATTCCCTAGTTCTAAGAATTAAGTCAAAAAGAGTTTTATCAGGACTGAAAACATTTTCCATCTCTTTGTTTAAGTAGTGCCTATACATTTAGAATCATACTCTTAAATACTAACTTAGTATTTAGGATGCTTGTTTGTGTTTTGTTTAAGTTGTTGTGGATCGTTGGGGTTTTTTTTAATACAAAAAGGAGTCAGTGCAGAAGAGGATTCACCTGGGCTGTGTAGCACAACCCCCAGCTCTTTGATGAGCTGTTGGATTGTATCTAATATGACAGTGATAAAATTAATACCATTAGTATCTTGTCTGTATGTATTTTTTTAATAAACCTCAGATTCTTTTAAAACGTGCTATGTGATCTGAATAATTGTTCAAGTTATTGTATTGAAACAAGTGTTTTATACAGAGAACTGCCCTGATTTGAACTGAAAATACTGTTTGATATGTGGCAATTGTCTCCTTTGTTGTTTCTTCTAATAATTTTTATAAACAACATCCACAGAATATTGAAGTGCGGGAATAATAATAAGTCACTGGAGAAAGAAAATAAGTCACTGGGGAAAGGAGAATTAGCACAAAGAGGAAGAACATTTAATTTCATTTACCTATTTTCATTATGTAGTTATATTTGAAGAGGCAGCCTTATACCCTGCCTCTTTTGTCCCCTCTGCCCTGCTTCTCTCTAAAGTCAAGGGTTTGAGTAATGCTCCTATCAGTTCTGCAAATCTAAGAATAAAATATTAGAGAGCAGAGATATTGGCAAGAGAAGAGATTCACTGCAGCATATGAACACAGATGCATTTAAGTGCAGACCAAAGCTCCCAGAAATATAACCCATCAAACACATTACAAACAAAAAAGGGAAATCAGTCCACTGTCCCCTCAAAGTTGGATCATTCTGTCACTAAGTTTCCTAGGGGTGTCACCTGTCCCCTCCTTACTCTCTGTAGAAACTAAGTCAAACTAAAGCTTTGCTTTCTTGATACATGATGTCTTTAATTTTTGTGGTTTGAACTAACCAGCGTGTTTGGTAATTTATAATCTGTGATGGCTGGCCTTCCTCCAGTGGATTCTTCACAAGGCCTCAGGTTTCTAGCAACTCATCCTGCACATCCCCCTCACAGTCCATTCGTGACCTGAACAAAACAAGAATCATGTGAGAAAGAAGAGATTTGAGATTATTTAACCAGCTAGTACTCACAATCAAAAGTTGTCCTCATAGCTTTATTGTCCTAATTCTGTAATATCCTAATCTTGATTTTGTGATTGTATTCTAACTTTTTTAATACAGCATCCAACTTTTGTTGCATTCTTTTTTCATGGTCTTTTCTATATACTTTTTTTTTCCTTTTCTAGACACTTCTACTAAAATATAAATTGGTTAAAGTAATATCATAGGTCCTTCTTTGTGCACAGTGGTAGAATAGAACAGGCCTTATTGGATTGACCCTTTTCTATGAAGTGATCAGATAGCAGAGGGGTAAGAGGGCTTTAAAATTGAAATCATTCAGAATATAACAAAAATGAAAGATATCAGTCTCACAGGGCGTTAGTGGGATCCAGTAAGCAAGGTTAAGAAAAATATGAGGTGGAAATGCATAACAAATTGTGTGATTCAGAAAGATTAAAACACCTCTTCCACAGCTACTGATGGTTGCCATTCATTCTAAATGACAACAGTCTTCTTTGATTTAATTTGATTGATGAGTTCTCAGCAAGCTATAAAAAAATCCATTTTCATGACAAATGCCTTCCCACCCACCACCCACAGACCAACAGTGTCAGACATACCTCAAAGTTGTTCCTAAGTTTCCTTTGGGCTCACCTTACTTCAGCTAACGCTGTAGAGGTCAATTCAGAGGATGTGAAACTGGAATCTTTGACAATGATGTCCTCCCACAGAGCAGAGAAAATGGTGCCTTTTTTTTTTTTCTTTTTTTTTTAGGAACAAAGTTTATGAGCACTCAGATGACCACCGTGTTTGCATTTTCTGTGTTTTGTGTCCATACATTGCACACCCCTTGGGCTGGGGAAGAACTTAATGGCTGTAACAGCCTCGAGCAGTAAAGACTCTTCTGCAAGAGAGCCCACGCTGTGTTTTGGAGTGATGGAGCCTTGGCCTTATTTACTGGGCTGGGCAATTCAAAAGATCCTTGAAAACCCATCCCATCCAGCTGGAGGTGAAACCCTCCCTCCTCACACCCGAATAACACCAGGACACCGTGCCCCATGTCCCACCAGCCTGTGCTGAGGGCAGCCTTTGGCCACATTCCCGGGGTTGGGAATGTGTCCCATTCCCCAGATGGATCTCAGTGAGGTCGGGCTTTCTCTGAACTCGCCGTAAGTTACACCCAGACATTGTTGGACGTTGTGGAGGCACCTCGGGGCCGGGCACCTCCGTGGGGACCAGCGGGGCCTGGCAGAGCCTGTCCCCACACCGTGGGCCCTGCGGGTGGCAGCCCACGGGTGGCCATGGATCAAGCAAAACAAAGCTAAATGCAACCTCCTAAAAATTAAATGAGGAAAATTATATAAATACAAAACTTCTGTGCTTTTCAAACCTCGCAGTCAAATCCTAGTGAAGCTGCAGCAAAGCACATTTATGAACGTGTTATCTTTTATGAAGCCGATTAAATTATCAGTGCTTCTCTGTATGGTCTCTCGTATTTCATTGGAGAAAACTTTGAATTGCTCATTCAGATACCCTGCTAATTACTGAGCCTTTAAGACAATATGTTATCTTCCCCCAGGCTTTACAAAAGTCAAATTTCATACAGTTGTTATAATCAGTAACTCACAAAGTCACTTCTGTTAGATAATGCTAGAGAAAACACGATGTCACCCAGTGATTTGGAAGGGAAAAAAAAATACTCTGTGGTAACACAGACATACGGTGTTTATTTTCTGAGTATATTTTTCTGAGTAGTCATCATTAGAAATAATTTGCAGTTATTCTGTGGAAAATTGTAAATTTAGCAATTATTTTGGTTAATTTGCCACTGAAACACAATAATTGTTATCAAAGACTAAGCTTAGATATGCACAGCAGCTGAAGTGGTGTATTTCAGCCCCATGCTGCATATTCTTTGACTTTGACAGGGTAACAGTTTATTTTCTTTCGCCAGGAATGCTGGCAGGCAGCTCGGAGTTACCCAGAGAGATGAGTTTTCCCAAGCTTGTGATCATTTTCGGGCTTTCAGCTTGTGTCACTTTATCTTGTTGATGAAGGGCTGGTGGTTTTTTTGCAAGTATCAATAATATAATTACTATGGGATTCTGCATTTGGATGGGGAGTGGGTTGTCAATGGCTTTGTAAACCTCTCCATTGAAAAGCTTTCCTGATATCTCTGTAGCTTCTCTGCCTCAGAATTTGATACATACTTGACTTACAGGATAGATGTACTTGAGTTGACTTCAAAAGAAGTAAAATGATCTACCTTAATCCATTATTTTCCCCCCCACCTTTTCCATGAGTATGTATGTGCTTTCTTTTAAGACTTACCGTGTCTAAAACACAATTTCTTTAAATACAATAGAGAATACCATTTCAGAATAAAACATTTGCTTTTTTAAAATTGGAAATTAATCTCCTCCTTGGGTTTTATTTTGAAATAGTGAACTGCTTGAAGTTTAGACAAAATACTGCTCTTGAAACAGAATGTTGTATTTCTTTTGATCGAAAAGTGATTTGTTGTTTGGGGGACAAAAGAGAAGAAGGAATGACTTCGGAACTGACAGACATGAATTTCAGAAGTAATAAGGATTTTAAAGAGTACTCGTTTGCTTTGAATGAAGCTGTAACCTGGAATTGTCAGCTCTTTATTCACGCACGTCACGTATGAAATAAAGCAAGAATTTAATATTTATCAGGGCAGGATTTGGGCATGAGAAGATAAGAATGGAGCAGGCAAGCATAACACCCTTCCCTCAATTTTGCCTTACCTCCTCTCTTCCTTCCAGCAAAGCCAAGAGGAGTCAGTGCCTACAGCCTGTATCTACAGTGCTGCCTTCCTCCCTGCACCAAACCTGCTGTCTTTCCAATCAGTGCAAAATTGCCACTCGCTATAATCACAATTGCATCAGACCAGTAGCCTACTTTCAAGGGGAAAATCCCTGCTGTTCCCACCCCTTTTATCTCTAACACCAGAAATCCTTCTTTTTTTTTCCCAGTCAGTGACAGCAGGGCAGGATAGCGACCTAATGTCTATTCAGCAAAGTCAGAACAACACACTGGGAGGAGAACTGCTGAAATTGCTGGGTCAAAATTAAGCTCTTGAAATTGAATTTGAAAAATTGGCTCTTGGGTTCTGAGAGGCAATCAAGTGTTATCTTTTTCAGTGTCATCTCACTCCTTTTCATTCAGCTGCTAGTGGAGCTGCTTTTATATCAAGAAAAGCCTTTGGAATCAGAAGAAAAACTGATCTGGGTATATGTTATCTATGAACTTATACTCTTTAGTAACTCAATATGAACTGACACTGAATCCATTAAATGCATACTTAGAGGTACTTTTAAAAAACACCTCATTTTAAATCTTTTGGTATCTTATTACAAGAGAAGGAAGTACTTCCTAGTTGCTCTTGCAATGTCAAGGAAATAGTCTTGAATATGTCAAACTGCGAAAAACCCACACGGAACCTCAAAATTGTATTTATAGCACTGGTTTCCATTGTACACTGGAGGAGTCAGGAGGAGGAGGAGTCTGTAAAATCTGTACATGTCTGAGTTGCTCTTTCATTTTTAATGTTTTCACATGGGGAAGCCAGAAGACAGTAACTGCAACACATGCTGGCATGTGCAAATGTGGTAGCTGTCAGGAAAAGAAAGAAATCTCTGTTTAAATGTGTGTAATGAAGTCTGAGGATGATTTTAAAATAGTATCTCAGAATAACATGCCCGATAGATCTGTGATAAGATTTATTTTAATGACTTGTTTCTGCTTTAGAGGCCAGCAGAAAAAAGGCTTGTGAGCTTGTGCTGTGGTTAAGAACAGCACGGACCACAGCTCCCAGTAACTGGGGAAGTGGTGAGCTTCCCAATATTCCCTGTCTCAAGGCTGGCTGCTATCCAGGTTGTTTCCTAACACAATTAGGAGTAGCCTCAGGCTTGTGCAGGTTTGTGCTGGAGGGTGTCAGCATCTCCTTCCTTCATCACTAATTTCACCCCTTCCTCATCCTCCACCCTCTTGTGCCACCAGGAACCAGCTGATGTGGCCCTGCTGTCAGAGGTTTCCTGGGGCACTGTGGGAAAGTCAGACCCAGCCATAAATACTTAGGGATGTCATCCCTGTCTCATCAAGGCATTGTCAGGGTAAATATATTAAGTATTGCAAGTTGTCCATTGCTTCAGTAAGGAAGCCATATAAACAGCTCTGGCGGGTAAGAAGTTATCTCGCTCATTTTGTTAACACATGTACATAAAACATAGATAACGTTTAGTGATAGTAGTGAAATTGTTTAGAGACTATTTCGAGCAGCACTGAGGATGGACTATAAATTGGGAAGTTGTCTCTCTTAACAATTCCCCATT
The DNA here is from genome assembly GCA_013397175.1 of Platysteira castanea. NCBI lineage: Eukaryota > Metazoa > Chordata > Aves > Passeriformes > Platysteira > Platysteira castanea. Next base: position 1,846,353 of record VYXC01010662.1, on the reverse strand, counting down.
ATTTACCAAGAACAGATTTTTTTTCAAGTCCGCATACCAGAGTAAAAAGAATTATATCATCAAAACAGCATCTATATCTAGATTGGAAAGGAAATAAGCAGCCTTGTAACTGCTTGGAACAGATTTTACTTACGACCAAAGTTTTCTTCTATTAATGAAACTTATCTTCTTATTTTGCAGCTTGCAGGCCTGGATTCTATAAAGCATTTGCTGGAAATGTGAAGTGCTCCAAATGCCCTCCACACAGTTTGACTCACATAGAAGCAACTTCTGTCTGTCAGTGTGAGAAAGGTTATTTCAGAGCTGAGAAGGACCCACCAACTATGGCATGTACCCGTAAGTCTGATCATTACCAGTGTCTGCAATTCTGTTGCCTCATCTATTTGATTTTGTATTAAAAAAAAACCCTATGATTTTGTATATTTTGTGAAGAATTGCATTTAATTTAACAAAAAGAGGTTTTCAAAATCAAAATTCAAACAGCGTATTTCTGTCTAGTCTAGATAACCCTAAACATACTTATATTTCTTAGTTTGGTAACTTTCTATCTTGTAATTCTGAGCTAAAATAGGAGGAAAGTAATCACTGTCATATGGGTAACAATGTGTTTTCACTACCAATAATATACATCTTATATACTTGAAAATATGCTGGTGCAAAAACTTTCAAAAAGCTGGAGTCATGTAAATCGAAGAACTGCTATAATATGCTCTGCTCTCTCCTCAGATTTAAATGAAAAGTATAAGACAAATATAATCCCCACCCAGTCAAATAAAAACTAAACACTCAAAAAACCCCAAGAAAATAATAAAGGAAAAAAGATTTATCCAATCAGAAGGAGATATAATTAAAACCTCTTGCACCATCACCTTCTTTTAACAGAGAGTTATTCCCTCTTGTGCAACTGTGATAATGAAAATTTTTGGTTAATTTTAGAATACATACGTTTGTGATTTTTGACTAACCTAAATTTGTCCTTAAGACAAACCTGATGTCCAGCAATCTTGGGGCAGAAATTCTGAGAAGAGATTTTTATTACTTTGATCAATGATCTTATGTCTAGAAATATATAGCATACGTTTTCTTACCACTTAATAAAATATTTCCTATAGATTTTTGTTCATGATTCATTACTCACTGGGATTAATTTATTGATTGTAAAGCAACTATGTCTGTTTAATCTCAAAACGAGGAACAAACAGCAGTATTTAAAAATCTGTGGGTGAAATGCTATATTTTAATAGGCTATTAAAATCACTTATTTATTAAAGGTGATTAAGGACTGCAAATTAATCTAAGACACCCAGTTTTCAGTATAACACCTTGTTAATTCTTTTGGTAGAGAATTTAATCTTAGTAGTTTTTGTGCCACAGTTAAGAGAATTCTAAAAGCACTAACATGTTAAATTCATGAAGTATTTTAACAGATTAAGTATTAAGTAAAGTCTCTTAAAGACTTTAGGAGCTAAAAACCTGAAGACAAATTGCTGTTGCAATAACCATTGGTGCATATCTGTTTTTTGGGATGTTTTATGCAGTATCACGTAAAAATAAGTGAGCTGCCTGAAATGAGCTACTTCCTCTGCTCATGCTGGTTTTTCCAATGATGCTAGACCGGGAAAATTGGGAATATACCTGAAAATTTGAAGCTAATTTACAAGGTTGTAGGCACTGAGGTCATTACACAGAACAAGACATTGTCCCTCCCCTACATGAAGGTGATGGTCACTAAAAATGGCACCCCTCAGACCCAAGGCAGAAAATTGTCTCATCTAACCAGAGGGTTTTCAGAGAGGAAGGTAAGTCCCGACCTCTGGATACCTCAGGGGCTCAGGTTTCAGCGAGTGTCCCCCCTGTCCCAGCTCACTCTGGAGCAGGGCACACAGGCCTGGCATTGTGCACAAAGTGTATGAGGGAATAAACAACTTTGTTTCAGGCTTCCCACAGGAAAATGGTGATTACAAACAATTCCACACAAATCAATGCCTCAAGCGCAGGCCATTAAAAACTTACTCCCAGAACCAACACGTCCCAGGCATTCTTGACACTCTCTTGCTTAGGAAGAGGGTTTCACTCATACATTATGCAGATGCAGCTCTTTATTACTTATAAGTCATTGATTTTTCATTGCTGAGAGAGAGACTTCTTTGAAAAAATTACTCATACATGGCGTTATGATTCCATAATTATCTTTCAGGGCACATTTTTAAGCCCTGATATGTTAATAAGGTAGGGAGGAGCATGGGAGCCCTGTGGCATCAGAGTGCAGCTACTTCAACACCCTGCTGCTTTCTCCACAAATGTGAGTGCAGAGAGCTGCTTTGGCTGAGAACTGTCAGGAAAAACTTGGTGCCAGACCTCGGCATTCCTGCTGAGGACATCAGGCAAAGTAACTGAGTGAGTCGAGGCAGGGAAAAAACCAACCACAACATGGGTATCAGTGCCTCATCTCACCTCAGCTTGGGAGGAGGAGGAGATAAAGGAGACAGTGAAGCACATTCTGGTTTCTTGGTTCAGTGCCACCATGCATTGTCTCCCATTCAGCCCAGGCTGCAAGGTATCAGCACTTCATTGGTTGTCACAGCAGATGTATTCATCTTACACCTACAATGATGATTATTTCACTAATTGTCTGCTCTGCTAATGACACTGAAGCTCTTGACAGGCAGACTGTCTTCTTATCTTGCACATCAGCAGTAATGAAGAGTCTTCAGGCCAAATTATTCCCTAAGTGATATCTTTAGCCCCACTGCTTTAGTCTTTCAGTTATTAAAATTATGTTTCTTTCATAAATAGAACCTCACTGCTTTTGGTGGATCTGTGCAGATGTGGCTAATTTAAATTTAATAAACAAAGGTACAGATATGAGTGGAATTTAGATTGTTCCTTCTGAACTGTCTTGCTTTACTGTAATAAAAGGAGTTGAAAAATTTTAAGAGAATGAGGAAATTTGACTAAATAGACAGAAAATGCTATGCAGAAATGAAACGCCATTTTTACATAACCACCTTTGGGGCAGATCTGCATTTTCAATGTTCATTTTCAAATTTGTATCTCAACATATGAGACGTGACATAAGACATAGAATTTTTTCTTGGGATTTTTGAAATGAGAGTTATTCTTAAATGAAAGAATTGCAACAGAAATTTGTCTTTAGGTTTGCATCTCCTAAAGTCTTTAAGAGACTTTACTTAATACTTAATCTGTTAAAATACTTCATGAATTTAAAATGTTAGTGTTTTTCGAATTCTCTTAACTGTGGCACAAAAACTACTAAGATTAAATTCTCTACCAAAAGAATTAACAAGGTGTTATGCTGAAAACTGGGTGTTTTAGATTAATTTGCAGTCTTTAACCACCTTTAATAATAATGGATTCCCCTTACAAATGTCATCACATTCAAACATTTTGACTGACTTTACTGATGCCCATTTTATTTGCTTCCCCATGTCCTGCAAGGTAATTTGCCTAAGATAGGCACATATTTTGTTCACTCTTTTCATTCCCATGTAGGGTTAGCCAATACTCCTCACTCCAGGACTCTTCCTCAGTATTGGGAAACTTGCAGATGCAGCATTATGGAAAAAACCCCACCTTGATTTAAGATAGGCATCCACTTCTTTCAAGATGAGCTTCAAATCCACTTTGATTAAGTCTGTGGAAGTACTGTGTGCTTTTGCAAAAGTGTACGGGTCCCATTTTTACTTTATGTAGCTGCGTTTTGTTAAAGGAGAATGTTCACTTTGCGGAACACCGTAATAGAAATCTAATTTCAATAAGAGGAATGAAAATTACATTAGAATATGTTGTTAATCTCCTTCTCCTCGGCTCTTTTCATTTGGCTTACACTGCTTATCAATCTCTCACTGCTACTCTTCCTTCTTATTGTATTTCTGTGCCATATGCAAGTGCTCTGTCAGTGATCTCCCTGCATACACAGTGAGCAACAAATAGCATCATATCTAATCCCCTGCCTGATTACTCTGTACATAAAGTCTAACATTTCCCACTATAAAGTAATTGGATGAATTGATCCATCTTTTCAAGGTCAGGCAGGCTTATATTGGTTGTCTGAGCTGTCTGAGTCTGAATGTCTCTCTTTTAAAGTTGCGCTTAAACAATTTGAACCCGACAAACTTATGCTCTGTTCAATAACCTCTGCCACAAAATGTATCCTCTGTTTTTAGGAGACAACACTGTATTTCAGCAGCAAAATCAGATGCTAGACCGGAAGTCTTTACACCTTCTATTGTTATTTTTATATATGGGGGTTTTTTTCTTTTTATACACTTGTTTGCAATTTATCCCTATGCTCCTTGGGGTATTGGTTTGCAGTCACTGGCTTCCATTCTTCCTGCCTGCCTCAAAAGAAAAGAATAAGTGAAAAGGGGAAAATGTAATTCTGCATCAAGTGACACTATTTATCTGTGCTTTTTATGTATGTGTGTGTGTGTGTGTGTATATATATATGTAGGTATGTATGTAGCAAAAGGGATTATGAACTCAAGATGCACAGCCAGATGCTGATTCTGAGTATCCTAAGGTGTGATTAATCCTTGCCCTTCTACTGTAACTTCAGCAGTCAAATGACACTAAATTCCAAGAGTCCGGCAGTGTATAACGGATAGTTCTCACTTGAAAAGCAACAAATTTTTTTCCAGACAGTCTTCACTCCCTAGCGTGTAAAATACTGCATTGCCCTCACCAGAATTCTGCAGTGCTGGGCTTGTTCCTCTTCCTTCCAAACACAGCAAAATGCACTTTGCCTTCACAGAGGAAGAGAACAGGTAAAACCAGATGAGGTGCAAAGCACTGCATGAGGCACAAACTCAGCTCTGGTGCTTTCAGAGCAGACCTGCTTCACCATAAGACATCCACGCCAGTCTCCTCCACAGAAAGTGTCAAAATACTTCCTCATTGTAATTTGTAAATGAAGCAAAAGACATTGCTCACGCTCTGGCTGAGTTCCGTCTCAGCCTAAGAGCTGCATGTTTTTGTAATGCTCATCCATCTGAACTGTATTTTATCCTTTTGCATAAAATTTGAAGTCTTGAATTTTGCTGTGAGGAAAGGGTCCCTTATTTTCACCAATATACTTGTTTTCCTTAAGAATCAATATAAGGAGAGCCCCGAGAGCTTTGCATACTGATGTCTGCAGAAGGGCTATTGCTGCCAGCTTTTTCCAATGTGTCAAATAATCTTTGTATAATTTATAAATGATAACAAAGCAATCAGGCCACATTCATAAAAGCCCAGTGACACATAATTTAGCTGAATCTGAGGATTACAATTAATTGTCTCTCTTTGTTCCAAGTTCTAAATCTTAGTAAATGATTCACTGCATGTCATTACAGCTTAATATTTGCATGAAATCACAGTTTAACTGGCATAATTTAACAGCAATTAAAAAGCTATTTAATCCTCATGCAAATTGGCATGAGGGGCCTTGAGTATGAAGTGTGTTTGAGGGTTTTTCCTGCGTTTGCAAGAGGACAGTCATATCCTTTAAGACACCTCTAACATAATTAACAATGTTTTCCTTTTCATTGAAGTGTGAATGCACAATAATAGATGCTTTCTCTCACAATTGAGGATTAAGTCCCAAATCATGACTATAAGATCCTTCACGCTCTAGTACAAATGAAAAATACGTATTTTTAAAAGAATATTTTATTTACTGTATTGGTTTTTCTATAGATGCCATTCTTTATAGTACAAGGAAAATCTGATAGAAAATCAAAATCCACAAAGCCAGACAAAACTCTCCTATTGCCCAGATTCACAAAAATCCTGGTTTGGCCTGCCAAAATTGATGAAATAATACCAAAAAAAAAGTATCAAGGTGTGATGACTTATTGTCATAATATCTATAGTTTATGTAAGATTAAATTTCAGCCAGTTTTAAAACATTGACTCCAATCCTTCAAGCAATTACACAGATGCTTAGTTTTAAGTGCGTGAGCATTACCAATTATTTCGAGGGCATTACTGATCCACTTAAAGTTATGCACATATGGAAGTGCGATTACAGCTCATCCTCCATATTCCTAAAACTCCTCCATGGTTTTAACAGTGGGGATTTGTTAAGACCCAGTCATTATTTAATTCTCACAGCATGGTTTTAGAGGAAACATAATTATTCCTGCCCTCTGAACATAAACAATAAGAACTGAAGCTGAAGTAATGTGTGCTGGTTTTAGCTTATTCCGATCCCAGGACTGTTTTCCAGAGTAGCTAGAACCATCATCCTCACAGTGATTTTGTGGGAAGTTTACTGATCTATTAACTATGAACTCTGGACAGAAACATATATTAATAAATGCTCATCCATTCAAAGATTTTAAACTTATTCGCCCCAAAAAATCCAAAGCAGCGTAACACTTCCCTATATTTTAATTATCAAGTCCTTGAAATCCAGCAGATAACTCATCATTTACTTCAGGGCAAGGTTAATTATAATGAAAACATAATCTGAGTTACTAAAAGTTACAACTAAATACCAGAAATCAAAAAGTAGCTGAACTACAGTTCACAGAAAAACTTAATGTTTATTAGCTCACATTATCACTTCTACACCACATCTTTTTTTATTTAGAAGCATTCCAGTTTTTATACCCATGCTTATACCACATTAGTAAATAAAAAGCATCACTTAAAAATTATGAACGTCACGCTCTGTGTAAAAGTGAGCTGGTGTCATTTGCAAATGTTTCTTGTAGTCTTCAGTCTGCTTAAGAAACTCTGAAATAAGGAAAAGCTCGCTCAAGGCTTGACCAGTGTCTCAATCAAAAGTTTATTCTGAAGTCCTGTTGGCAGATTGTGTAAATCATCAAAAGCTGCAAAGCAAGCTGAAAGTTTTCCAAGTTCTGCTAACCATCAGTGAAGCCCTGTGATTTTATTGAGAGCTGGGAATAGAATGCTTATTCAAGTCATTCAGCCCGAAAAACCCGGAGGTCAGCAGTTGTGTTTACCACAGTCATCTCACATATACCAACACCTGGAGTATAAGGCCTCACTTTTTTCAAGTCTGTGTTTCTTACCATAATTTTTATTTTGGGGTTATGTCCAAATTGGTTTTGAGAAGCATACATCTCTAAGTGCTTGATTGAAACATGTTAAGTGGAAGAAGAATAATGTAGTAAGAAATTGAGATAGGATTATTCAGATGTCCTGTAACAATTTTTACCTTTCCTTCATCCCTTCATTAATTCCTATCTAAAAAAATAATTAGGTGGTAAAGTTCTTCTGTTATACTGTGGAATGTGATATGGAATCATAGACCTGTAGAACCATTAATTTGGAAATACCTCCAAGATCACCTGCTCCAGCCTTTGACCAATCGCCGCCACCACAGCACTAAGTGCCACGTCCCATCCTTTCTTGAACACCTCCAGGGAAGTTGATTTCACCACCCCTGAGCACAGTGAATTCCAATGCCTGGCCACCCTTTCTGTGAAGAAATTCTTTTTGATGTCCAACCTGAACCTCCACTGGCACAGCTTGAGGCCATGTCCCCTTGTCCTGTCACTTTTTCCCTGGGAGAAGAGCCTGACCCCCTGCCCCCCAGCTGCACCTTCTTTTCAGAGAGTTGTAGAGAGTGATAAGATCTCTCCTGAGTCTCCTTTTTTCCAGGCTAAGCACCCCCAGGTCCCTCAGCCACTCATCAAACTGGTGCTCCAGACTCTTCCCCAGCTTTGTTGCCCTTCTCTGGGCACACTCTTGCCCCTCAATGCCTTCCTTTAAGTGAGGGGCCCTGAACTGGACACAGCACTCGAGGTTCCTCACCAGTGCTCTCAGTACAGGGGGACGATCACTAGATCGCTCTGTATATTTATTTTTATATGTATATATAAAGCCTCAGGTGATTTTCATGTGATCCTACACAGTAAGCCAGCAAACAGCCTGAAAGTTGTTGGACATTCCTTGACTTGTGCGATGAGTGAGGAATTGGAATTGGGTCACTTGTGGTTCATCTGGCAGTGCACAGGCAGCTGTACCCCCTGCTTGTTGGGTGACAGCTTCCCCACACTCTGCCTGCTGCAGCTATCTTTGCATTCCTCCTCACAGCCTTAAAGAAGAACTTTTTCTCCTGCTTTGTGGTCGTCCTTTTAGACCTTTAAGTTGCAAGGGTGATGTGAAGACACTGTTATCCTGATACTCATAAGATATCGGGGGGAAAGAAAGAAAACTTGGAAACTGTCTCTTGTGCCTAATAGTCTTGGGCTGTTGCCACCTAACCCTGTTAATGAACAGCAGCAAAGAAATCCCTGGGGATAAGCAGTGAAGGATAGAAAGAAATATCTGGCACTGCAGAACTAATACAAACAGTTTTACCTCTTGTCGTTATTCCAAAGCTGTTATTTATATATTACTCAATTTGTCTGTTATAAAATAATCAAAGATTTTAAGTCTCATAAGAGCCTACATTACTAGACATAAAATAAGGATATAAATTTAGTGATTTGAGCTCTGCCCCAGTATCCCACAGCATCAAGAGCCATTTATTGAAAATTCGTGTTATCAAGTAATTTTTGTGTTGCCTTAAATTCCTTCTGAATTAATTCGAAGTTATTTAGATTATTCAGTTTTTAATGATGTCACCGATTTATTGTTCCTACATTTTTTCAAGGATTTATTTAGATAATTCTTAATTTTTACATTTAATCTGTTACTGAAACATAACCTTGTATCTTTTATTTGCAAATAATTGCCTTAAGGCAATTTTTTTCTCCGAAGTAGACACCAGTGGCTTAACAGGCTTTCCCCACCTTCTCTGCAGGGCCACCTTCCGCTCCGAGGAACGTGGTTTTTAACATCAATGAGACAGCTCTGATGCTGGAGTGGAGCCCCCCGAGTGACACTGGAGGAAGAAAGGACCTCACCTACAGCGTCATCTGTAAGAAGTGCGGGTCGGACGCCAGCCAGTGCGAGATCTGCGGGGGAGGCATCCGCTTCATCCCCAGGCACACGGGGCTCATCAACTCCTCCGTGACGGTGCTCGACTTCGTGTCGCACGTCAACTACACCTTCGAGATCGAAGCCACCAACGGGGTCTCAGAGCTGAGCTTCTCCCCCAAGCAGTTCACAGCTATCACGGTCACCACAGACCAAGACGGTAAGTGCCAGCACTGCCTGTCTGTCCCTGTCACCTGCACGCTCACTGTGGGCATCCTTTCTTTCCTGGAAGTCTAGGTCAGCGAGTTAGGGTGTTTTGCAGATTGCCAAATGTTTTTAAGTGCTCTCCAGTGGACTTCCAGCTTCTGCTGATGAGGGCATTAAATGCTTTTGGCGGGTGCCCCTTGACCCCATTACACAGGGTGCACACCCATACCTTTCTGTTTAAAATAACGTGCAGGGTTTAGCCATCTGAGACCAGCTGTGTCAGTGGTTTGTCAGGACTGGAGTCTGTCTGGTGCTTTTGCAATTTCAGTTTTGCAAGAGTAAAACACCACAGGTTATCCATTACGACTCCAAAATCCAAAGGCAGAGTGAAAGTGAACTCACTTTCTTTGGTATCTGTGTTTCATAGCACTAATACAGCGTGCCTCACTCTAAGATACTTCTGCATCTTTGAGCCATTTTCCTCAGGTGAGCTATCCTAATAGATTTTTTTTTATTGCTTTAATTGTAAACTTTGCATTATTGTTTTGAGCTTTTTCTTCCCCCCCATTTCAGTTTGAATTCATGTCCAAGGTGAGTCTTTGTGAGAAACATGGGAAACTAAAAGAGGTCTCTGTTTTTTTTTTTTTTATTTCTGCAACTTTTTCTTTAGAAATACTTACTGTGCTAGGAAACAGCATCACAGGTTAGCAACAATCCATATAGCACTGCTTTCTTCTGGCTTGTGTACCTGTAGACAAGAAGGTTATTTCAAAATCATCCGTTGCTGACATTTGTTCCAGAAATGTTTTTCACCTGCTGTGCAGTGACATTGCAACTGCAGCTGAAGAGTTTAATGTAGAACAGGAACTGAGCTGGCAGAACTAGTGTTTCGAGTAGAGCACATTTGATAATCTGTTTCTGCTTAGTAAAAGTGCTAATGTTCAGGAGGATCCTGTTATGTTCCACTTGTAGGGAGGCCCTGGGTTCTTTCTCTGATCAGCCTAGCAAAAATCTGCTTTCCTGTGTATCTGGGGCGAGTAGTTTTGTTGATGAGTAAGTAATGACTTGTTTGCCTTTGGGCATACAAAAATTAACAGCTTGCTGTGATGATGATGATAATGACAGTGATGGTAGTACCAATAATATCCATGAAAATGGATTGGGAAAAGCACAAAACCCACTCACTCACTGTCCATGATGGTAACAGAAGAGCTAATTATAAAAGATGCCTAATGATGTATAGGCCTTGCACTGAGAAGTGCCTGAAGCACTGAGGCAATGTATCATGTTGGAAATCTGCATCTCCCTTTCCCTGTCTCACTGAAGGGAGAAGGTGAGGTGCCAGAAAGCACCCTTATGTAAACTTCCTTTTAGATGTTTTGCTCCGTGGTATTAAATGCAAGTCACCGAGCTCGCCCAGGTGGAGGTCACCTGAAATACAGTTCATTTTTAAAGTGGATAACAGCTGTGTGAACACAGCTTGTGATATGTATTTAAGTGGTAGGCTTTTAAAAAATAATGTCTTTTGCTGTTGTCTGTCCCTGGTTTAAGGATATAGATTTTCACTGCAGTTTACTCAAAACGGGGAAAAGACCAATGTTTTGATAGTTTCTTACACACTGACAGTAAACTCTAGACTGTTTGCATTCCCTTTAATAATTCTTACATTACTAAAAATGCTATTGGAAAGGCTTCAGGGAATTTAAGGCCAGATTTTCAGAATATCTGTCAGTTTATCTGGATAGAAAAAGACAGCTTTGCAGGAGAAAGCACTGTAATAAATGAAATGGAGTTATCTGTAAAATGTAGTTATAAAGATAAAACCATTTGTGTAGGCTTACAGACTGTGTAGTTGTACAGAACCATAAGCATATTGACTATATATTTAAAAGGACAAGGAAAAGAAACAATGTTGTATGAAATGTGGAAGAAAATTCATGGAGTTTTTTGTTGATGGGAAGTATTGAGAGAGCAATAAACATCCTTTGTGTGTTACTTTTAGTCATAAGTAAGAAGGAATATGGAAAAAGCTAGGGTATCCAGAAAAGTAAGCTGTAGAATTAAAGCTTTGGAACATTGCAGGGATTTTATTGTATACTCACTGTTTTCAGAATTCCTTATAATCCTTATAATCCTTATAATTCTGATGAAATGGACAGTAGTTATTGCATGATGCTGCAGGTTTGTGCACATATTTGTAGAAACAAAGATCCAATATTAAGCATATGACACGACAGCAAGTCAGAAATATATTAATTTTTACAAGGACCACTTTACCAGAAGTCCAAAGTACTGGTTTTAATCCATTTTTTTGCGTTTCATGTGTGTCTAATGTGAAAGATACAGGTGTATAGTAAATTATACCTACACGTCATATTTATCCTATGTTCATGCTACGTTTTCAGATGCAATCTTTTCCTACACACTGTTTTAATGGTTTTGGTATGCACATTGCATGAAGTGCAAGACCTCTTTAGAAATACATAAATTGTTTTATTCAATTGTGATATCTTTGTTAGGACTATAGACTAAAATCTTCAGCTGTTGTAAATCCAGACCATTCTGTTAGCTACAATCATTTAAAGTAACTGCTGGCATTTTATTTTCTTTGAGCATATTGGATTTACTTCCCTCTAGTGGTCTTTTCTTTGGTTTGTGTGAAATCAACAGATTCATCATTAAGCATGCAGAATTAATAGCTTATTCTTCAGGGGGTTTTCTCTCTTTTTGGAGAACGTTGCTGTTGGCATTTTGCTGAATAAAGTAATTCAGTGAAGAGTTCTGTGGGCATCCACAGAAACTGAAGAATTGTATTCTGCCACATTAGCAAAGAGAGTAGTCTGAGAGCATCAGAGGGGGAATATTTGCTGACAGGAGACGTGAACTAATTCAAAAGTGATTAAAGCTCATCTTTATGCACAGAGCCCTACCACAACTAATATTAAAATCTTAGCTGCCTCCTCATGCAGTCACAAGTACCAGCAAGATTAAGTGCAGTACTCAGCTTTAACAGCGACAGGGAGCAGACTAAAGGAAAGTAACACTTTAAAAAGGCTTTGCAAACTGCATCCCTCAAGCCTCTCTGTAATTTGATGCCTAAGCATTACCAGACCTGATCAAATACTAAAAATAGTTACTAACATTAACACCAGTAAGTCTTGTAAAATTCGCTTGGTAATGTTGATTACCTTTTCCTTTAATTTTATACAAGTACTCATAAATTTGACATCTGTGTGTGTGTTTTTTAACCCTCAGCTTCGTGAGGAAACAAAATTTCTGTGGTCACATTGTTGTCAGGCACCATAAAGAAACCTGTTAGCCAGCATGAGTTTGGTAACAGTGAAAAAGATTCAACAGAATTGTGAAGAATGACCCCTTACAGTCACTAAGCCCTTGGTTAGGTCTGCAAGTTGAAAAGCAAAGTTGAGCTACATGAGGGCTACTTTCTGTATTAAAATCACCAGCTGACTGACCACTCAGCCTGTCTGCTGGCTGGTTAGCAAAGAAAACATATTTATTTATGGTTTTGTACAATCACAGCATGTGCTGTGTCTCCTCCAGCCACTGTGGCAAACACGGGTGGGGCAGGGTGTACAAGTGTTAGGGGGTACAAATGTTGCAGATAGATGAAGGAAGTGATCTCTGTGCTACTCTTGAGTAGCTTTGTTTCAAAATTTTTTGAGACACCAGAATAATCCCTACATTAAACTCGGATAAATTGACAGATAAACACGATTCTGCTCAGAAAAGCACTTAAGCAAAGTTCCTGCTCAAGGAGGAACATTAGCACATATTAAGCGCTTTCCTAAATCACAGCTAAAGTGATTTGTAAACAACTGAAAGATAAAACACGTTTTCACGAAAGGCCTCAACAAAAAATGTTTTACAACGCTATTGTTCAGAAAAGTGCCTGGATGCCTTTTCTTTATGGGAGAGAGAAAGTTTTATACAGCAGTAAATATGCTGACTACGAAGTAATTGTGCTCAATCGACTTTAAATCATTGTGTGAAGAAGCAGAGAATTATATGCTGAATTGTAATTTATGTTTCTCTTATGACTAATGGAAGGAAGAGACATCTCACTATATAACTTTCTTAGCATGCCATAGTGTCTGCATTGCCTAGAGAAAATTCAGAAGTACTTGAGGTTTTTCATACATAATTAAAGTAGTAAATAATGAATAATTAAGCAAAACAGAACTTAAAACAGTAGTTCCTGTTTTCAAATAACAGCCCATGTATGCATTCACTCAGTGTGCATTGATATGTTCTATTCCTTTAGAACAGAGAGGGGTTTAACATTACACTGCAAGGAGTGGGGGTATGAGACATATCCCAAGTGGTGGAAGGTTTACACTGGACAAATTCTCCTTCTGCCACTGCATCCTGGAAAGCTCTTCTTGCTCAGTTCTGCAGTTTGTGGGTGACTCTGGTCTCTGTGACACCAAAGACCTGCTACCAGCTGGCAGAAATCTGAGGCACGAGAGGCTTCACTCTGAGGGCACACACCCTACCACTGTATTAAACCCCTGTCTCATTTTTCTGTGTCTGCCTAGTGTTGACAGCTGAGAGTTTCAGTCAGACTCCAAAAGTGCAAATCTGTCAGGATCCTGTTGTCTAAAACATTTTATTTTATGTGAGCCATTGGCAGACACATCCTAGGTGATGTTTCCTAATCTGATGCTTAAAGCTTGCCAGTGTTTGGAAGTGCTTCATCTAATTCCTTTTTCTAAATAAGTTAAGGCCAATTCCTGGTACAGGTGGCTCCTCAGACATATTTGTAGTTCAGTGGAGTTCAGTCTGTAGGAAGAACAACCTCTTACCATTCGTTGCTGTGGGAATTGAGGAATACATGGAAGGATTTCAGTGTCTCCCAGGAATAAACACGACCACATCACCATGAATTAATGGCGTATAGTAATATAATCACTGTGGAGATGGTGTAAGTGGTTAAGAGCCTCATCTGACTGTCATTCTGTGTCTCAGTAGCACTACCAGGACAGTTTATTGGCTTATCAAGATTAATCCTTCTGGCTGGTGACAGTAGAGTTTCAGGATCCTCACTGGGGTGGCAGGGGAGTTTCCTGTTCACCTCATCCTAAATTGATTCCAGTAGTAGCATCCAACTTTCACCCTAATCAAAAGTCAACTTTCCTTTTTTTCCCTGAGTCTCAAATCTCTACAGACAAGATTGTCATTTGTAACTTTAAAATCAAGAAGTCTTCTCTTGTCGTAAGGATACGATGAAGCCCTTTGAACCACCTCCCAAATTGTTTATGTTAATGGCTTATAAATCTAGAAGAACAGCTCTTTCTGATAGCTGATTATTGGAATAGCAGGTCACATAAAAGCCACACGAAACAATACCAAAACCCTCCATCAGACTCTGCCAGAGCTCAAGCCCACATGACAGAAAGAACATGAAGTTTTCATAGATGACAATAAACAAGAAATTTATGGCATTTGTTTACTGGACATCTACAGCTGCTTGGATAGTTCCACCAAACACTGCACTGTTAGCACTGCTGATGCTATTTTTGTGAAAAATCTGAAGAGAAATATCAACTTTTTTGTAACTGGCTAGGGACAGTATGAGAAGATAGTAAAGAGGGATTACTAATTTTAGAAAAAAAAAAAAGCTTGAGTTGCATGCTGTTTTTTTAACTCACTTCTGAACAATGCATTTCAACAATACATTTTTAAAAGGAATTCAGCATTATGCAATGAATATTCAGTGTGTTTAATGATGTGAATATGCATACATATTTATATCGGTGTGTATATAAATTAAGCATTTTCAATTGGAAAGAAAACCACAAGGCAGAAATTCTGCATCTCGGTTCTCAGACTTGTTCAGATCTGCCAGAATTAAGAGTTTAGAGCCAAGGTCTTTGTGCCACATAGTTATTAATCACAGATTTTCATCTGCTGGTCACCTCTGTACGGTTGAACACTACTTGTAGCTGATGTTTCTCTGCACATATGCCTGATTACTATACAGTATTCATAGGAGAAAAGTGGCTTTTGAAACAACCTTGATTTATTTCCTGAATGGTTTTTTCTAATGCTTATAAATTTTTTAACAGATGTGTTCTTTTTCTGCTGGAAAATATGGATGGCCAGTCATTTTTCAAGGCAGCAAAAATCAACCTGGTTGCATTTACTTTCGTCTCCCATACACCAGAATTAGCCATAAGTGAGTCAGTTTATGCATATCTTTCAAGATACGTTCCTCTGACTTGCACAATATGAGGAGAACAAAATTAAATTCTAGTTTGAAGGAGAAGGGGAAAGGTTAATCCATACTGTATGTTTTCCCACAATTTACTTACCAGTGCGGTCTTTCAGCTTCTGTAATAGTTTCTTTCATTACAGAATACACCATTATTTATAACTGTTAGCAGTTTGTCCATGACTTGTATTTGCAGCAAATTTCTGATTGAAGTTGTAGGCACTAGAATGCAATGCCCAAGTGCTGCAACAGTTTTATATTTAGTAATAATAGTTTATTTCAATTTGTGAAAGGGGCGTTTGTGGAGAAATATGTAAAATAGTCATTACAAAGGAATTGGCAGGCACATAGCACTGAGGTAAGAAATATACCTTGATTTTGGTTGTTCCTATTGTAGTCAGTAGCTGTGAAGGGCATTCAGCACATGATTAAACCCCTAAGAATGAGATGTGTATTTATTGACTGTGCTGATTTTAACTAGAATGTCAAATAAGCTCATTGGTGCTATCTCCAAACTCGCCTAAGAACCATGTTAGGATAATTAAGCACATTTCAGTTATCTGGAACCTCTCACAATGAATGATATATAGTGGAAAGAATAACTATTGAGTATTCCAGTCAGGGTAAGGAACAAGATATTTAAGATATAAACAGGTAAGTTAGAAACTTTTGCAACAGATTTTAATTGACCAACTCAGGAAGATCTTCAGAGTTACATCAGGAACCTCCTGTTTTCAAAGTTTACCTAAACATTTCTGAAGGGTATTTCATTAAAAAAGACAAAACCAACCAAGCAAACTAGAAAAAACAACAGCAGCAAGAAACCAAAGGAAACTCTGGTGTTTCCAGAGTATGACAAGTGAAATGAAGATTTCTGTTGCATCCTTGGTAAAAGGAGTGATTTTGGTCAAGTGTAGTAAAGGGAGACATTAATCATAAATGGTCAATCTGACACAAATTGTGTTTGTACATGCCATGACTTTCACACAAATCTTTAGGCAGTGTGTTCAAAACGAAGGACAAAGGAAATTACAACCAGTTCTGATAATGCTTAGGGTCTTTAAAGCAATAATGTTTTTAAGTTTGCCTGATTCATTTGCTTCTTAAAAGTAGTTTCTTCATTACACTCAACAACTCTTGACTCTTCCACATGCATTTGCCTTAGGCTCACATTTTGGAAATAGTTTTAATTTATACACAATAATGGCATTAAGCTGTGAAATAGTTTTAATTTATACACAATAATGGCATTAAGCTGTGCACTTTGGAATGACAGCAGATTCAAATTTACATAGCTTCCCAAGCTTTAGAAGTTTATTTTACAGCTCTGTTAGCTTCAAGATATTTCTAATAACACGCTTTTACCTTTTTCTGCCCAGACTAACAATGAGAGACATCTGTTTGCTATCTTCATATCTGTGTTACATATTTAAATGTTTTCCTGCTGTGGTAAAAGTTATGCTGTGCTCCTATGAATGAATAATAAGGATTGCTCCTCTGAAAAGTTTATAGTAGCCAGGGCATGCACATTTAATATTTACTTTAGAAATGCGTGTTGTATTTAGAAACACCTGTCTGAAGTGAGACTTCATATTTGAGTCTGAATCCTCATCTGTCAGAGAGATGAGACAAGAAGTGTCAAGATTAGGGGTGCATTGGTTGGCCAGGAGCAAAAGAAGGGGAAAAAAGCCAAACTCATAATCTGCTAAATCTTATTTCCATCTAGCATGCAATCTCTGGTTTCCAGTGAGAACTGATTTTTGCATATTAAATATGCATCGTTTTCTTTGTTTCTCTTCTTCTAAGGCATCCCTTAAAACCTTCACTTAAGCAGGGATATTATCAGATATTCAAGACATGGCTAGAGGTTCTAAAGTGGACTTTTTCAGTAAAACCATTTAAAATCCATTTCATACTTCTTGACCTGGAGCAAGTGACACTAATTCTGTGAAGGACTGGCTGTTCAGACTGGTGAACAGACTATTCTGTTCTTGTTGTTTTCACTTGCTAAAGGGACACTCATTGCACCACACACAAGTGTTTTATTTTGCTGTCTACGTGGAGTCAGGATGGCCAAAAGGAGAAGGAACATGACACACAGAACCACTCCCATGGCAAATCTGAGGGAAAGAAAGAGCAATGGGAATGAAAGAATTTATAATATGAAAAATAAACTAAAAACCCCCAAAATTTAAAAAGATATATTCAGTAAATTGGACAGATTTCAACACCATATTTCTTTCTTGAGCTAATGATGTCATTTTGTACATTGAACCACCCAGCATTTTAAAACGGAAGTTTTAAAGCACTGGATAAAAATGCGAGGTAGTCCTAGCTTTGCTCATGTTTCCTGAACACTCCTCTTGTCTCCTCTACTCTTGCTTAGTTCTTTTGCCTTCATCCACAGTACTTGGATAATTAATCACAAATTTTCTGCTGAAGGTAATGGCAAACCTTACAAATTGCTGCAGTGTTAATTAAATCCCATTCTTTGAATTAATTTACATTTGCAAGAATTGTCTTTGTGCTTATTCTGTCTGAATATAAAGTTGTACTTTTAAATTTTTATTTTCCATATTATTTTAAATAATGCACGCAACAGCTTCTAAATCACGAGCTTGATCTATAATTATATTGAAGTGTTTAGAGATTAATGAGTATTTTCTAAGTGATTTATAAATTCTAACCCATTATACAAGGCAAACAGCTGTTGTATGTTCCTGTAAACTACTGACAAGTTGTTCAGCCAGTTTCCAATACTGAGTTTTACAGTTTAGAAATGAGTTATCATTATATTATATTAGCTCAAATTTATCTGGGAAACAAACTGTCTGATTCCAGTAACTTGTTCCTGTATACATAATATTGAACTCCAAGCTCCATTATTCAAAATGAGATTGTTCTCCTAAAATTTTCTAACAATTTTTTCTTTTGTCCTGTAATTTAAGATCAATGAGGATTAAAAAAAACCCTACAGGGTAGGGTAAGGGAGTATTGGGATTGAGGAAATTCAGTTCAAAGATGATGGGCTGCAGTCTATCAACAATAGAGAAAATATGAGTTTGTCCTTTCCCTCAATTCGTACATGTTTCTGTCAAGCTAGAAATATCATTTACTAACAAGACATGAGATGAAATTTTTCTATCTCATTCATAGATATGATTTATTCTAAAAGGGAAGATATTTTAACTGATATTTCAGCATCTCTCTATGCAAATTTACAGAAAGTATTGGTTTCAGTTTATAAATAATGTAACTCTGACTAGAATAGGAAATCTTCAGAGAAAGTAAACAGAGAAAATCACATTTTTCCAACGTGCTGTTCAGTAGTATTTAGCTTTATAAATGCTTGCTTGTAATTGGAAGTGATTTTTTTTTTTTTT
>VYXC01010662.1:1787050-1827612 GCA_013397175.1 Platysteira castanea | reverse complement strand
ATTTGAGAGCATGAGAGATGAAAATCTGTACCTTTTCAGAGAACACATGTGACTGCAGAGCTGTATCAGCATAGTTCCCTGATGTGGATTATTTTGGTGCTGGGAAATCACCAGAAGAGCAGAGTTTTATCTGCATTCATCTCCCTGACCTTTTCCTGAAACAATCAGGTTCAGTGGTGCCAGTGTCAATGGTAACCTTTGCTGCATGCCACAGCACACTAATACTGAAAAACTGATTAATCTCAGCTAAACGAAAGAATGTTTGTGAGATTTTTGAAGCTAAATTGCACCGTGAACAGTTTCTTGTGGTGCAACCCATAGGAGCTGGTGTAAAAGGAAGTTGTTGGGTCCCAACACCTCCAGCCTTGCCCCAAACACACCACTAAGGCATTACCATGGACTGTAACGTTTTTACCTCACATTCCAAAGTGTCTCCGTGCAGTTCTCTGCAGGGTTGGGGACATACTGCAGGGGTTTTATCTGTTTATCAGTTCAGCAGCTTATCTAATATCACATTTACTTCATTATCTTCTCCTTTTATAGTTTTTCCTTTTCTGTTAAGCACTGATCTGTAACACAGCTGGTTCATAAAGATGGCCCCACATTTCCAGCTAATCATCAGGGACGTTACAGCCAAAATTCTGGGTGGTGAGCAATTCCAAAAGCCTGGCTACTGCATGAAAAATCCATGCAAATACTGGTCTTCCATATTCATATCTATAGCAGCATTCTGGATAAACTTCCTAGATAACCCTTACGTTCTCATAAACATAATAAAGCTAAGCTCTTTTAAGCAGCACTGTGAATAAAATTTGTTTTCCTTTTGAGATAATGGTTATATTGTCAGACATTAAAAATGTGGCTTTCTAAGGCAGTTTTAGGGAGAATAATGCTAATGTCTTCCAAGAAATTGGAGGGGGTGGAATATATGTCAGTTTTTATGAGCAAGTCACTATTAGTCTCAGTTGATGGAAGATTAAAATTAATTAAAATATCAATCTGGATTTTTTTCTATAATTAAAGATATTTGAAGGATTAAAAAAGCATAATACTTACTATATATAGGGTTTTTTTTATGCGCATCCATATATTATTAAAAAAGTCTTTCAATATATGTATAAATAGTGTGACAGTAATGGTTTGTCACTGATTCATTAGTCTAACTAAAATTAAATACAGGTTAATATGTTAACATCTTTCCGTTTGCTATAAGAATATTTAATTTTGTGGAAATATTTTGTAATATTTTCATATTTTCCATGGAACTTTTGGGGATTATTTTGTTCTTTCTACTTCGAAATTCCTACTTATCTACTGAGGTTTTATAGATACCTTTGCAGTAATTAAAGATAAAAAGATTGAATAAGGGTTAAGTGTTATTACAGCATACTCTTTGGACTTTAAAGTATGAAGAGATTCCATTATTCTGAGTTACAGCAATATCTGATAGTCCTTGTAAAAACTCCAATATTTGCAACAGGAAACAAGAATAGCACAAATTTGTTTGCAATACAACTATGCCAGATTTTAATAAAAAAGGATTATTTTATTTCTGGTGACTTTCACAGCCATTTTGTACAAAACAAAATGTATATGATCAACCCTTTAACTGGTACTGCTTTTCTATGCAATTTTTTTCTTGAAGCTTATTTCCTGCATGGGACATTTCTTACAAAGGGCAGCAGGCTCCTTTTGGCTGCTTTACTGGATTATAAATTAGGAAGGGAACCAGCTCAGAGTAGTAGAGTGGGGGTAGATAATCCTGTAAATTCAAGGATTTACAGAGGGACTAATGAGAGAGAGAGTTGCCCTCAAATCATCTTTGGCTATTTCACAGCTAAAATCTTTGGTGTTTGGATGACACTGATGATCTCAAAACAAAAAATGTTGATTCACCAAACGATTATGAATTATTTAAAAAATTACAGCATCTCTTTCTGGATGGAAAACTACGGCTGAGGAAAGGCTATTTAGAAAACAAACCAAAACAAAGCATTCTGTCCAAATATCCAAGTGAAGTCTCTTTTTGACATTCTTCAATTACTTCCCAGATTCCATAGAATGAGATTGTTTCTTACTGTGTAATATAGAGTAGTGTGGAATAATATGTGGACTTCTGTTTCTCTCCTTCACTCTCTATTTTTCTGACATGAGTGGGGGAGTGTTTTTATGACATCACTATACAGAGACGTGGATATCTCTACTCGGCCTTTATTTTAGTACATACTTTAGCAAGTAATAAAAGTAATTTATACCTATCTATTGAACTTTTAAAAGTGGTATAAAATAATTCTAATTCAAATTAACTGCTAATTGTGAGATATTGGACCAAATAATCAAGATTATTCACCTTCTAAGTGGTTCAGAAATTTAACTGACATTTATTTTCACAATAAATTGGTATGAAGTCTGTTCTTCCATTTACTAATTTCTCTTAAGTTTTTGCTACTACCTTCCAGCAGTGGAATAATGCATCAGTTTTCTGAAGAGAGAACAGTAGCAACAATCAGACAGTTCAGGGATCAACATTTGGTTATTAGTGCGTGGTTCTTTAGGTTGATGGACTCACCTTTACTTGCTTCACAATATCTCCTGAGAACACAACATCAATAGTCTGCATCTGTCCAGCAAGTAGTGGCTTAGTGCTGCAATAAAAAGTTATTCTCAGTTTAAAGTGGGAAAGGAACTGTTTGAAATATTAAATTCCTTCTGTCAGGCAGATGGGATTTAACTGGAGCATTCAGTTAGAAAACAAGTTTTCATTGATCTGAGTGGTTGAATTCCTAACTGTAGCTTATTTTCCCTTTGATTTTGAAATCCATAAATGCCAGTCATAGCTTCAAGAATGAAAATCATTGGCATGGGAGTTCAAATTAAAAGTGATAAATTGAGACTGCTGGTGACCACTGCCTCAGCCAAACACAAATGTCATGACTCTGCCTCGAAACATTGCTACATGCTTCATTTTAAATTGTGACAAATTAGACACAATGTTAATTGCTAGCTTGGAATAAAAGTGATGATGCTGATTGGAAAAGCCCTCATAAGGCAATTTTTTTTTCTTTGAAGCCATCTGACATATCAAAAATAAAGAAATACTAATAAAAATTTGTCTGATTGTGAAAAGGGACATTTGTTCTGGGTGGATCTGTGGCAATAGCTGTGTGTCTGTGAAGGTGCCTTTCCTTCAAAATGCATTTGCCAGCTTAAAAATGTAAGAGAAAATGGAAAGATGCACGAGACATTGCTCTCCCTCAAGCTGTAGGTTGTTGGGGGTTAGGGACATACATCTCTATCACTCCTGACTCGGTATTAGAGTTGCTATCAACTGTTTTAGTGGCAGCAAGTGCCAGGATGAACAATTACTCATTAAGAGAGTGTGACCTTAAGAAGTGAGCAAAGCTGTAAATCTTAACTAGTCTCTCATTTATTTTACTCTCTGTCCAGAATGCACAGATATAAAAGCAGACACGACAACGTAAAGGGATTCACCTGAGAACAGTTTCCTTTTTCTAAAATTCCAGATTTAGTGCTCGTTTCAGTATCAGTGGGACTATTTCACAACTAATCAGTTGTTTGTTCTTTCTAGCAATGCATTGCTTCCTTATTAGTAGCATGAAAAGGCCCTTGATAGTACATAAAGTGATGAAATATTTATCTGCTTGCCTCAGGTGAAAAAGTATTAAAAAACCTCAAACCAACTACAAATGCTGCATCAATGCAAGTGAGCCTGCCTCCTAAACCAAGGACATAAGTATTTGAAGTTAAACATTTGTTATGAGTTAAGACAGAGCTCCCATAGTGCAAGTGTGAAAGCGGAAATAAGAGTACTAAACTGAGTGCTTTGTTTTCCTCATTACTGAGCAGCTTGCTTGGTGCTCACTTTTCCACCCTTCCACTTCTTTTCTGGTCTCCTGCTTGATTTGTTTTGCCACTGTGAAGTTGATGGTGTTTGTGGGTGGTGTTCTGCCTTAGAGTGACTCGTAGTGCATAAATCCATCCATCCATATGGTACCAGTTGTCTTGGGAAGTTTGCCACTTGTTGCTTATTCTCAGAGGGCACAGCCCGAAAGTTAAAAATTGCTTTAACCCATGAGTGAATGCACAGCAGACATTCAGTATCCTCTGCAGTTTTGAGTCTTGTACCAGTTTGCTAATCACGAAGTGAGATAATTGCTGTATGCTCTCAATCTGTCGCTGTGCAAGCCCTCTTTATTTTGGAGCGAGATGTACAGTTTTAATCAAATTTTGTTGCTGTTACTTGATTTAATCAAATTTTGTTACTGGTTCTGCTTATAGAGTTCATGGTTTTCCAATATTCCTACCATACATGTTTTCACAACTTGAAGATTCCACCATAAACATTTCTTTTCAAGTTACAGTTTTGTTGTAGAGCATCAGAGCAAGAGTTAAAATTTAGTAAACTGTTAAAATAATTGTGTTAGGCTGGTATCATGACCAGAGAAAAGGTCCTATTAATTTGGCAACCTTTTCTTGCACAACTAAAACTTCCCTTGCAGCAGAACAAATGTTGCAAGACACTAGATAAAGACAGACCAACTGATACAGGAAAACTGAAAGATTAAAAAAACCAAAGCCCTTCATATGGGTTCATAGAAAGCTACAACTTCTGACAGGATTAAGGTGGGGGGGCAGCTTCCTGGTCTGTTGAAACTCTGGTGTTCTGTAGTTCCTGCCTACTACTTGAACACCTGTGTTAGGACTGGAACATGGGAGCTTCAGACCTTGAAATTCAGAGTTTGCTCACTGAAGCTCACAGAGCTGGGCATGAGCTCACTAGAAAAACATGAGAATCTTTTGTTTAGAAAAAGCCTGGCTTGTTAGCATTATCTGAAATTCAATAGTCCACCATTTGCTGCATTCAAAATCATCTTTTTGAAATATGTTTTTTAATAGAATTATTAAAGTTCTATAACTACACTTAGATAAAATCTGCTAATACCATATTAGAATATGTGAAAAGGGCAGTTTGTAGTCAACGTATCTTGCCATTCAAAACTATTTAATTGTTGTTTAAAAGAGTTGGTTTCAGGCATTTGCTGCTTATGTTGCTTCCCCTGATGTGCCTGAATAGTTCTGTATAAACCACTATTTTTTGGAAGAAACATGTTTAGGAATAGATTGTTTTTACATACTCTGAAGCAATCACAGATTCCGCTGTGGCATTTTCAGTGAGGGTCTGTGTGTAACCCATTTGCCAGCATGCTTTTTAACAAAGAGATTTAACTGCTCTGCAGTCATTTAGAAGTGAGGCATCAGCTTGGAGTCATGTCTTAAAAGACTGACGTCAAAATCACAATATTTTCTTCCTTTTTTTTTTTTTTTTTGTTGGCAACAGAAGTCTCATGTCAATTCTAAACTTCCTAATAAAATTGGTTCCACTTAATTTATCTCTGCAAATTTTAATTATCCTTGTACCATGCCTTCATAAATACAGGTCTTTTAATTTGAACTTTGTTAATTTAATAAGTTCTGGTTTCCTTTTGTAGAAAGTTTTAGAAACAACATTTTCTCATATTTAGTGATATCGCTGTCTGAATACAGGAAATAAATAGATCAAAACATGTATAAAGTCTTTATCCAAAGTCATGCCTAGAAAATTTCAGCCTTTTGCTTCTTTTTCATACATATTATCTCTATGATTTCGTAAAAATAGTCTTCATTTATTTATTATTTTTTTTTAAGACTAAATTATTTGTAGTAGCAATAGCAGGACTGGTATAACTTCATTTCCTTCACATTTGTGCTTGGGGCTGTTTCTTCTATTTACTACACATTTATTCTTGGGTCTATCTTGATGCAGATATTGATTCTCATGAAAGCTACAGAAATAGATCTTTTGGACTTTTCTAGATGTGTGTGAAAATTGTCAGTTTGCTCCAGAGTTGTTTGTGAAGAACTAGCAAAAAGATGGGCAAGCAACAGGGTCCCATAAAGTGCTTTTGCAGGAGGGAAATTCTGTTTAATTTTAAAAGGCACTATTTCATTTTACCTAATATTTTTTTTTTTTTTACTTTGCTGAAGAGAGACAATGACAAAACCAGAATAAATTCATTACAGTTTTTCACTGTAGGCTTGTCAAGCTTGATTTTGATGTGCACAAACACACATATGGGCATATATATATAAGTATATATGCGTGCTTGTATGCATATTTATGCAGAGAGAGATAAAGAAAGAAAGAAGTTAAAAAGTTTGACACCTTTCAACCCATTCTGCATTCTGTTACAGGCAACACTTGGCCAGCCCCAGCTCTGTTCCCTGAACTGTGGCCTGGTGCCATTCCACGTCTCTCTGCACCTTGGCTATTTTTGAAGCCCAGCTTAGGAGATAGAGACATTTCTGCCATTGGGAGCATGAGCTCTTTGCTTTAGCACATCGAATCTCACCCTGCCAAGCTCAGCACAGCAGAGTCAGAGAAAAAGCAGTGAGCCCTGTTGTCCCCAAGCTGTCCCACAGAGCCACAGCAAGACAATAAGAGCAGGAGTTTGAGCCTGGAACTGAATGAGGGGGCCAAGCTCCAGCTCCTGTTGCTGCTCTGAGTTGAGGTGGCTGGGCAGGCTGCCCGGGGTGGCTGCTGGTGCCCACTGCCAGCTGATGGCAGTGCCTTTTCTCCTCATCTGGTGTCAGCCCTCACTCCTTTCTGGGACAGAACAGCTTCTGACAGATTTTCTACTTGTGTTTGATGGGCATGGAGGAATCATGAAAGCTTTTACAAATCGAGTTTTGCTCTTCGATCACTGTTAAAGCAGCATCACAGCAAACCCGCTGGATGTCACACCTGACAGGCGTGTGGGTGACGGATCTGTCATGTCATGTCAGACCTCAGGGGAGATGGGGAGGAGGATACCCTCCCTCACACAGTCACTGTGTTGGAAAGGGTTGTGCAGGGATTGGGAAGCCAAAATTTCTGCATGCCCTCTGACCTTTGTCAGTCAGAGCCTCGCGCTGATGTACTCTGGGCAGCAACTGTTATTTTACTCACAAGTCCCCTGAAAAATTGGACAAGGTCATTTCTGAAAGATCTGGCATCTTCAGTAAAACTTTTGTTTTGCCAAAATTAAATATCTGATATTTGTGACTTACTGGGTAATGATCTTGGTTTGCACAACTTAAGTTAGAAATCAGCTAATTAGGAATTGGTTTAAATTCAGTTGAAATAAGTAATTTGTGATCTGAAAAAAAAACCACCAAAACTTCTGCTAGGTACTAGAAAAAGGTTTTTCACCCAGAAGGTGCTTGGGCAGTGGAAGAGGCTCCCCGGGGAACTGATCACAGGACCAACCCTGACAGAAATCAGTAAGATTTGGACAATGTTCTGTGGTACAGGGTGTGATTCTTGGGGTGTCCTGTGCAGGGCCAGGAGTTGGGTGATATTATGGGTCCCTTTTAACTCAGCACATTCTGTGATTCTGTGATTTTACTTGCTGTACTTTCAGAAAACTCTTTTTGAAGGTGATTTTTCTTTAGAGTACATGATTTAGGGTACGTTTTTCTTTCAGGAAGGGTCTCAATTTCTGTTTAGATACACAAATACTTTCTTCTGCTTGTCAGCAGTTGAAAAACAAGATGAAATCCCACAACTGCAAAAGTCCTGAAAGCAGTCAGTCCCCAGGGCTGAGCTAAGGCTTGAGAACACTCTAATGCAAATAGGTAAATCAAATCTTTTTGCTATACTTCTCATAACCAGACAACTTCATGAAGCAGAGCTGGCAAGGCAGTCCCTTTCCCCATCACCAAATCCCTGCCTTTGTTAACTTCTGAAGCTTTCTGCACATGCAGTTTATGTGTGACTGTCCAAATTAAATTGTTAGAGCCAAACCTATCAGCTTGGAAAATTATCAGAGCCCATTTTCTGTACTCTTGAGTGACAAAGGAGTCACTTGCTGGGCAGCTTGGAGCTCTGGAAACAATGCTGTGAGAATGGATGCGGGCAGGGAAGACACTGAATGACATCTTTGTACTCAGAAACAGAGCAGAAATAGAAATACCCCAAAGAGCAAAGAGTTTAAGACATTTTGGTTTTCACATATGCTACAGAGTGGAGATGGTGACAGTTCTGGCATTTTCATGTTGATTTCTAGACCCATAATGTTCAGATCAGTTGTGAGGAAGCTCTCCAAATTATGGCTCAATAGCAAAAGCCTCAGTAATCAGAATGCAGCACATCAATTCCTATTTTGTTAATTTTATTCACTCTACTCCTACTGTTAGTGCCACTGCTACTGTTATTTTAAATTATTGCCATCCCTCCTGTGGTCTTTACCTGGAGTCAAATGCTTGAGTGTAAAAGGAAAAGGGAGGAATTCTTAGTTGAGTTGTATCTTTTCCCATCAGACTGTGAGGTGCTAATCTTATTTTTTGTGGAATTCTTCAGTTCAGGTATGTAACCCAATTTCCATTTCAAAACAAGTTTTTAAAGAACCGTTTTTATTGCAGTTGCTAAATCCTAGTTTGAGAATGTGTTGAACAGGCATTTATTTAGTTATTTGGTTGAGCTAATTACTTGTATCAACCTATATACTTTTGAGGGATTACATGCTAGGTCAATTCAGAAAGAGACCTTTCTGAAGGAGGTCTAGAAGACATAATTTTGGTTGCTAGAACAGATTGTTGCCAGTTTCCATCTTCATATGTTCTGCATTAATGCTCACTAGCATTCATTCAATTTTTATTTAAAATTTTAATTGCCTCACCAATGAAATGGCAAAAAAAAAAAAGCAATTGGGGATAAGGAAAATAATCCTGTACAAATTACAGCCTTTTTAATTCTTCAGAAATACTTTATTTGGTTTTAATCAACATGCCAAATATGCCTGGCGAGAACCTTGTGAGAAGCAGCTTTTCTTTGTGTTTTTACAGTTCCCGCTACTGTATATAAATGTACCCAGCAGTTTACTGGTTTCTGCTGTGCAAACTGAAAATGTATTGTTTTCTGAAAATCTGCTGTATTTTTTTACAAGTCTGTTTGCTTGCAGCAGTTGTCTTCTGAAGTCCTGGTTATGACTTCCATAAATAATACGAACTTCACTCCTTAACTGTGGCAGTTCTTTGTACCTTCTCAGGTACACTTTCAGAGCTCTGGGAGGAAACCAGGTGCTGAACAAGAAAATCTGATCTGCTGGTGCTGCTGGTGACTGTGTCCTTGCAAGGAGGTGGAGGTTTGATCTCTGTTCTCCCTTCACAAAACCATGGAGATCCTCCTTGGCAGTCACCCTCTCACCCGTGTCTGGTATGAAAGGTGGTGAGAAGTGCTTCCTTCTGGACCTTCTGAAGGCCTGCTGTAGACAGGGTCCCTGTACCTTTGCCACTGTGTTTGGAAATGGGGCAAACAATATTTGGGAGTCATTATTTTTTACATTAACATTTTCTAGACCATCAGATGAGCTGTTCAGGCTGCCCTAAGTGCAATAGTATTGTCTTCAGTGCTTCTTTTGTGACCTGAGCATGCACAAAAAAATCACAGAATCATGGCATAGTTTGGGTTGGAGGGGACCTCAAAGATCATCCAGTTCCAACTCCCCTCCTGTGGGCAGGGACACCTTCCACTATCCCAGGTTGCTCAGTGCTCCATCCAGCCTGGCCTTGGACACTTCCAGGGGCATCCACAACTTCTCAGGACGACTTCCTGAGCTGCCTCACCACCCTCACAGTGAATAACTTCTCCTACTAGCTGAACTATTACATTCTAGTGCAGCATGACATCCCCAGGGACAGGCTGCCAAAACCTGCTCCCCACTGGGACCTCAGCAGAGGGTTTGAGTGGTGCTGGGGTATTGGGGATGGTCATTTAGCCACAGTGCTTTAAACTTTGTGTTCACATCTGCAATGAGATATCTCAAAGATTTATTTGCTTCCAAACTTAAATAATTCTAGAGATCTTCTAACAAATGTCAGACATTTGAAACATTTCCTGTCCTAAGAAATTATTTTTCTACTTTCAGTAAAATATAATATTCAAGCCTGGAGCGCAATTACACAACATCCTAGTGAGTATTTCTTGTAATTGGGGAACATATAAAATAATATGAAGATAACACATCTTTACCATAAATTTAAAGTGGTCTCTCTTCTATTTATTGCATCTGTTTTCCATAAAGAAATGAAGCGTACAACTGATTTTCTTTAGGCTTTGTATGCTTACAGATTTTTTTCTAAAGGGCTATAACAAATCCACGTGCCGAAATGCACACTTCGGAAAATCAGNTCTGCTGGTGCTGCTGGTGATTGTGTCCGTGCAAGGAGGGGGAGGTTTGATCTCTGTTGTCCCTTCACAAAACTATGGAGATCCTCCTCGGCAGTCACCCCCTGACCCGTGTCTGGTTNTCCCAGCCATGGACAGGGACAAAAAGCAGGGAGTTGTGGGCTGAGAAAGGCAGCAAACTTAAACAGTTGAAACCACATCAGATTCTAGAGGTGCACATCGATAGGAAATAGAATATAGAAAAAGGAAAGTAGTCAAGTTTTAAATAAAAAAACCCCATCACTTTGAGAGGATATGCAAGTTCAGAATGTGTCTCACAGCCCAAGTAAAAATGGAAAGCCTTAAAGTTTCTGCCAGTGTAAACTACAGTGTTTTCATGATTTCCCAGCTCATCACCACTTAAGTCTCCTGAGCAAAGCTGTTGAATGATTGATCTATCATCTCACAGGCTATAATGAATATTGAAAAAAATGATACTAATTGAGTGTTAAAAAAAACAAAAAAAAAACCCAAAAAACATAGGTTTAAGTTAAGCACGCATGTAGGGGTCAAAACTTTATTCTTTCTTCAAATGCAGTCAGTTTTTGAGCATTCGAAATTCACTACCCTCCTTCATAATTGTTTATCTTCCTTGCCTGGCAAAACCACTTAGACAAGATAATTAGGTGTTAGACATGATGGAGGGTCCATTTAAAATTGCAGGGTTTTTAAATGACGGGTCTGAGAAGCTGTCTATACCATAGCCATGATTCTGTCAAATGTCAATAACAGGGACTCAGAATTCTGACTGATAAATAAATTGCTAGATGTGATTGCTGTTTAAATGCAATGTTAGCAACAGCTATACCCTGCCATGGTTCTGTTCTTTGTTTACAGAGATTTTGCATCATTCCCTGATAAAGGGTTATCATTTTTAGCAATTATGAAATCTTTTAGTGTCAGTCATAAGAACAAGATACAAGGTGATTGATTTATGCTGCTTTGGAAGGGTTTTTTCTTTTTAATATTATGGATTGATTCTCAAAGAGTAACTTTGGAAATGCTTTTAGAAATACAGAGAAAAACAACTGGCAGCATCCAATGAAACTATATGGTTCCAGTCCAATCACTGCTGAAGTCAGGGAGATTTTCGCCTTTTGCTTCCCCTGAAGTGGGCTCCCAGAATTTCTTATTTTAGAATTTTCTGTGGCATTAAGTCCTGCCTATACTGAGAAATGAAGAAAAGTATATTTCCTTTGGAAGTTTCTCATGATAAATCCACTCTGTCTATATGATTAACGAAAGTAAATGTCTCGTGCCAGTAAATACGCTGGACAGAGATAATTTTATTTATAAAGTAATCATTCCTCTGCTGAAACTTCTGAACTTCATTATTTCAAGGACAATTCTGATTGGCAATGGAGGGATTTATAATTTTTACCTTTTTTCAATTTAGCATGGAAAATGTGCTATAGCAGATCAGATCAATTATTCCCTTAAGCCATTAATTAATTTTTCTGACAGTTATCAATACCATAGAATTCAGAGTAAAATTCAAGAACCATTTACCAGTTACAGGATCATCATCTGAAGTGAAATGTCATGTATTTCACAGTATTTGTTAGATTTTTCCCTTTCAAAATATTTACTTGCTTTAAAAGAACTTCTTGCTGTTTATCTCTCACCATCCAGTCAGTTTTAGGTACTTTTGTTTCAGAAAACACAAAATCCTCTCTACCACAGAAACAAAACTTTAGACTTTCATTCTAGAAAGGTAAATATCCATTTTTTTCTACAAAAATCTGCACATTGCCCTCTATTATTTGCAGTAGACTTAAAAAAAAAAAACAAAAAAACTATAACGTTTATGGTTTTCAGAGGCTTAGCCAGGAATCTGCTCAGTGGAATAAAAATTCAATGTAAAGCTTAGACCTTTGAGGACTGAAGGTGTGTGTGACTTCCAGGGCTGGAGGCAGCTCACTGGGAATGTCTTGATTTGCTTTTTTTTCCTGGAGAGCTCAAACCCAGACAGTTCCAGGAGTGTCTCCACATGGAATAAAACCACTGTGGGATGATAACAGTGAAACACAAAATTCCCCTAAGGTTGTGAGACTGGTTTTGGTTTCTTGCGTATTTAAGCTTTTTTTTTTCCTTTACTTTTCTTCTTCCTTCCCTACCTCTTTACTTATCATGTCCTTTTTTTTTTTTTTTTTTATTTCATGCTTTTTAATTGTATGGAATTGGAGCATATCTACATGATCTGCTGAAAAAGTTGGCTTTTTTTTATTTTTTTAATGGCTCTTCTATTTGTTTGACTGCTGATATTATACACTGAAAGGAACAGCTGCCTGAGATGCCAGTTTGTCACAGTGGAGTAGAAATACCCAGGGTGGGAGCATACTTTGCAGTGACAAGAAAAACAGTGGAAAATCACAAAATTACTTTATTTTATAAGTGATTTATCAAGTTACAAGACAAGTAATCAGTCACTATTTGATTTTTCAGAATAGTTTTTAGAATAAGGAATTCTTCTCTTGGATTAAAATAATGCAAACATTTTTACTCCATCCTATTATTTCAGCTATCTCTTAAATGTATTCTGTACTGTTTTCTGCACTTTCACCTGTACTGTTTGCAGTTTGAAATTTTCTGATGATACTGTTCTGAAACAGACTAAGACAATTTAAATGTCAGCCTGATGAATGTAGCAATAATGGTATCTGATAGATTTATCAAGTGTTCTGTACAGTGGTTGTGAATATCTATTCTTACCATGTTAGCACCCGGTGGCTCAGAATAAGAATAAAAGTTCCTACACAGAAGACACAGGGATGAACATGGAAGAGAACAGCATAATAATTAAATCAACTTGACCATCTAACTATTTTAGCTTTCCTCTGTGTCTTCTGAAAAACAAGGATGAAATAAAGGCATCTTCCGTGGGATAAAACAGTAACATAATTACATATTGGTTAGTAATTCATACTGTGTGTATATAACTCTACAATAATGACATCATTACATCAAAATATTTTGGGAAAATATTTGGTATTGTACCTTCCTGACAAAAGTACTTGTCATAATCATTTTGATAAATATGGAAAGGGCTGAAAGTCACAAAACAAGATGTAGTTTTTAACCTGAAATTAAATCTACAAATTTCAAACTAAATGCCTTAATGAAATTTAAGATTTAAGCTTTAAGATTAATTTTGTCTGTGTAAAACAAAGTGTTGATAAGTGAGGTAACACTAGGAATTTTGCAGAATCAACCTAAACTCACGCATCAAAATCATTTCCAAACATCAGCAAAACTGCCAGCATTAATATCTCAGTTGATAATTACTAGGACCTTGCTTCTTATTGCAACCCAGTAAACAAATGATAGGGACTGCACTGCATCTCAACTTAATGCAAAAATCAGCTGTAATTAGAATATAACTGAATTCAGAAGAATAAAAAAATATGCAAGGGAGGTCAGGAAAATGAGAAAGAGTGGCTGATGTTTTCTCTACATAATTTATGAATCTTAAAAGGAGCCCTGGCTGCCTGTGCAAAACTCCTTTGCAGAACAGTGCCCTGGTGCTGCTCAGGCAGCATCATGTGATTGATACCAGTGTGAGAAAGGATAAACTTTATGGCAGTGAGACTGATGATTTTCAGAGATATGTGATGTCTTGGGCCGGGTGTGATTTCCCAGGACTTCTGTGCTCCTCTGGCATCAGCTCTGTGCCGTGGGGAGAAGGTGTGAGGCCTGTGGTAGTAGATCCCAAGTGCCATTAATGTGGGGAGGGAGAACAGAGCAGTTTCTGACAGTTTTGTTGCTCTTGTTCTAAATGCTCCATCCTGTGGTGTGTTCTGAGTGACTGTCACCACGTCTGCAGGGATATTATCCCAGCTGTGGGCAGAAAAGGATGTACTGACACATGATTCAAAATCTTTGCTAATTAGGAAGTAGGAGTTTCACTCCCTGTATTCCTGTTTTAATATGGAATTTCTCTCTCTCTCTCAAGGTAGCTGGCTTTCCCCAGGCCAGTGGAACCTGCCATGCTTTATTAGTATTTCCTTACAGGTACAAACCATTAGCTGGCTTTTATTATTAAACTTCGTTGGAGTATCAAGACAGCCCATTTTGATGGCCTTTATTTTTCTATATAAAGCAAAAATAATAAAGAACCATAGTGATTATTCCATTTGTATGCACATTGAACAGAAGTAAAAAAAGTAGTGGCAGTAGGGAGGCAGATAAAAAGAACTCAGAAAACAATGTTTCCTGTTCCCACAGAACAGGACTCATTAACTGTAAGAATAAATGTGCCATATTTCAGCATTCCTTATTTTATTTGTGCTACATTACAGCATTCCTTGGTTTTTTTAATGGCTTTATACTGGGAAATTTCATTACTGACATTAGATTTTTTTTATTATTATCATTTTTTATGTATGCTGTGAAGATACTCGCTTAGGGAAACTCCTAAATGTGTATTTGGCAGGTTAAGGTTTCTCTGTGGTGTTGCCTTCAGCACAACACTTCCGTGAAAATTTCACTGGGTGCTTTCCTTCTTGTAAGTGACCAAACTGCTCTTGAGGTTGTTACCTCACAAATGCAGTACTTGATTTTTATTCTTTATGTAATTTTAAAATAGTAATTCAATGTTGCCCTGGTTTTTTGCTAAGCCTTCTATTTTAACCTTGGAGTCAGAATTCTTTCTCACACAGTTCCATGTAAATAATAGCCAATGTTTACTTAATGGTATTTTCTGTTTTTCATTCCTTTTGTGATAAGAGAACTTTGATGAGCATCTTTTTTCTCCAGTGGGATTGAGAAGGAAATGACATGTTCTCCAATCCCTTGTGGAGTTCAGAATTCTATAAGATATGACATACGTAAATAAAGTTGCTCTTTTCCCTCCTTTCTGCTGAACCTAGCAGGTGTGAGAGCGTCTTTATTGTGTTTTCCCAGACACAATTCAAAGCTCAGGTTTTTAAGTATCGTAAATACCAATATATTTCTTCTCCATGTAAGTGATTCCAAGAAAGAAAGAAGAAAACTGTTTTGTTTTCTCTATAAACAACCCCCTTTTCTATAAATGACTAAAGATTATGCTTCAACTGCTGTGGTTATCGTGAAAAATAACTCTTAAAAGACGTAGTGGATCAGCTTATAAACATCAGTGAGTAAAGACAGAAAAATACAGAATCAATAACTACAATTCATAGTAGAAGTAATTTTTTTTTCCATAATTACAGCATAGAATGGTAAACAGCAAAATAATGGGTAAAAGACGAGATAGGTCTATCTGTGGAAACATTTGAATTGGTTTTAGTGCATTGTCCTTCAGATTTATTGGGGCAGGATTGTTAGGCAGAAAGGATTAACAACGTGAATCATCAATTCAGAAGAATGTATTTGTTCAGCTGTGTCACAGGAGAAGGTGTCAAGCCCCTTGTCTCCTTTGACATTAAAGTTAGAAAATGGACATGTGTAATATGTCAATCATAGCATGTAAAGCCATTCCAACAATCTCTAAGTAATACGATGCATGCTTGAAATACTGATTTCTAATTCATTTTCTCTACAGATCAAATTCAGTCACTTTCAAGGGAAGACTCAAATCTCTGTTCCTTATGAAAATACACAGCTTCTCTTAGTGCCTGTTTTGTAAACCCTACAGTCCTTTTGAACTTTATATATCAGGCTCAAACTCTGTGCCCTGCCTACAGTGCTGCAGGAATTTCTGCAAGAAAATATCCTGCAAGCTGATGTAGGGATTGGAGGGAGGGATTTTGGAAGTCTTTCACAAATAAGAATCTCTCTCTCCAGAATAACTTCCCTACGAGTATTCTTCTCATGGCTTCATACCCAGGAGGAAATAAGTAGCCGGCTAGAAGGAAGGGCAACACAGACTGAGCAGAGATGCCTTTGGTTTACTTGTTTAGGGATGGGTATGAGTGGGTGAGGAGAGATCAGAAATCTGTAAGAAGGAGGCCATCTGACTCAGTATAAGAGGGAAATTAAAATGTACTCAATAATCTACACAGTATTACATGGCAAAATTAAGATACGTTTGCAGTACTGTGAGGTCTGCTAGTGCAGAGCTTCATAATCTGCTTCAGAGTTGCTGTGTTTAGTAGTGTGAAAAAGCACCAAACAACTTTTTATGTATTATTTTTATCTGTTCTGTTACCAAGTTGCTGTGTTTTTAACATCTTTACTTTGCTAGTTAGCATCCCAGAGTAATAAAAGGCCTAGAGGAAAATGCTGCTTGCTTGCTTTTTTCCAACCATTATCCTATGTAAAGTAGAAAATGTTATTTGCATTTTCTTTCCATCTGTAAGGAAGCCTCTTGGTAACAAATGGAACCTTCAATACAATAAAATTTACATGAAACAAGCTGTCATTTCAGAGCTGCGTGGTTGGAATGATGCCAGTCAATAATAGATTGCATACCTCTGGTTAATTTATTAGCCACCTGTTCCAGAACCCATTACAAGAGCACATTAAGATGCTATCAGGGTGGGGTAGCATTCTGAGCTTCAGGCCTTTGAGGATGTT
Organism: Platysteira castanea; assembly: GCA_013397175.1. Lineage (NCBI taxonomy): Eukaryota > Metazoa > Chordata > Aves > Passeriformes > Platysteira > Platysteira castanea. The sequence continues at coordinate 1,810,853 of VYXC01010662.1, read as the reverse complement.
TTTCTTGTAGAAAGTCAAGCTAATAGAAAACTGAAATGAACGATAGTACATACTGCCCTCCACGGAGGAGAAGGGAGAATATTCCACAGGTGGCTATTTCTGCCTCCATCCTCTTTGAGAAATAATAGAGGCGTTTATGAAAACTTCTTCGCAATTAAAATGGAAGCTAATAAAGGAAACCTAATAAAGCAGAGATTACAAGTGTTAGTGCAACTGTTGGTCTTTACAGACATGAGAATGTTACAAAACAATGAGGTATTATAGGCTAATTTGTTTACTGCCTTTCATGAGTGAGAAGGCATCATTTTCCATATGAATAGTTCTGCAATTCAGAGCTTGATTTTTCATAACCCAGCTCCTGAGAGTGTATCCATGTCACATGCACAGTTACAAAGTAGAATTACAAAATCAGAAGCTAAGACAACAGTACGGTGGAGAAGGACCTTGGGCAGATTGCCAGAGGAATTTAGATATTAAGAATATACCCGGACAGAAAAGGATGTGATCCCTTCTGTGTGCTCATTCAGTCTGCACCACCGTGTATGGTACACACACACAGATGGGACAAGCAGAGGTTGGCTCTCAATCCTGAGCAGTAATGCTGTAGCACTGAACAATGGGGATCTCATGGAAAAGATCCTAAAATAAGTCAAAGTTAATGCAGCAGGGTCCAGGTAGGAACTATGACACCGCTGCTTTTAGAAAATACGGGAGAATGANGTAAAGACAGAAAAATACAGAATCAATAACTACAATTCATAGTAGAAGTAATTTTTTTTTCCATAATTACAGCATAGAATGGTAAACAGCAAAATAATGGGTAAAAGACGAGATAGGTCTATCTGTGGAAACATTTGAATTGGTTTTAGTGCATTGTCCTTCAGATTTATTGGGGCAGGATTGTTAGGCAGAAAGGATTAACAACGTGAATCATCAATTCAGAAGAATGTATTTGTTCAGCTGTGTCACAGGAGAAGGTGTCAAGCCCCTTGTCTCCTTTGACATTAAAGTTAGAAAATGGACATGTGTAATATGTCAATCATAGCATGTAAAGCCATTCCAACAATCTCTAAGTAATACGATGCATGCTTGAAATACTGATTTCTAATTCATTTTCTCTCCAGACCAAATTCAATCACTTTCAAGGGAAGACTCAAATCTCTGTTCCTTATGAAAATACACAGCTTCTCTTAGTGCCTGTTTTGTAAACCCTACAGTCCTTTTGGACTTTATATATCAGGCTCAAACTCTGTGCCCTGCCTACAATGCTGCAGGAATTTCTGCAAGAAAATATCCTGCAAGCTGATGTAGGGATTGGAGGGAGGGATTTTGGAAGTCTTTCACAAATAAGAATCTCTCTCTCCAGAATAACTTCCCTACGAGTATTCTTCTCATGGCTTCATACCCAGGAGGAAATAAGTAGCCGGCTAGAAGGAAGGGCAACACAGACTGAGCAGAGATGCCTTTGGTTTACTTGTTTAGGGATGGGTATGAGTGGGTGAGGAGAGATCAGAAATCTGTAAGAAGGAGGCCATCTGACTCAGTATAAGAGGGAAATTAAAATGTACTCAATAATCTACACAGTATTACATGGCAAAATTAAGATACGTTTGCAGTACTGTGAGGTCTGCTAGTGCAGAGCTTCATAATCTGCTTCAGAGTTGCTGTGTTTAGTAGTGTGAAAAAGCACCAAACAACTTTTTATGTATTATTTTTATCTGTTCTGTTACCAAGTTGCTGTGTTTTTAACATCTTTACTTTGCTAGTTAGCATCCCAGAGTAATAAAAGGCCTAGAGGAAAATGCTGCTTGCTTGCTTTTTTCCAACCATTATCCTATGTAAAGTAGAAAATGTTATTTGCATTTTCTTTCCATCTGTAAGGAAGCCTCTTGGTAACAAATGGAACCTTCAATACAATAAAATTTACATGAAACAAGCTGTCATTTCAGAGCTGCGTGGTTGGAATGATGCCAGTCAATAATAGATTGCATACCTCTGGTTAATTTATTAGCCACCTGTTCCAGAACCCATTACAAGAGCACATTAAGATGCTATCAGGGTGGGGTAGCATTCTGAGCTTCAGGCCTTTGAGGATGTTTTTCTTGTAGAAAGTCAAGCTAATAGAAAACTGAAATGAACAATAGTACATACTGCCCTCCACGGAGGAGAAGGGAGAATATTCCACAGGTGGCTATTTCTGCCTCCATCCTCTTTGAGAAATAATAGAGGCGTTTATGAAAACTTCTTCGCAATTAAAATGGAAGCTAATAAAGGAAACCTAATAAAGCAGAGATTACAAGTGTTAGTGCAACTGTTGGTCTTTACAGACATGAGAATGTTACAAAACAATGAGGTATTATAGGCTAATTTGTTTACTGCCTTTCATGAGTGAGAAGGCATCATTTTCCATATGAATAGTTCTGCAATTCAGAGCTTGATTTTTCATAACCCAGCTCCTGAGAGTGTATCCATGTCACATGCACAGTTACAAAGTAGAATTACAAAATCAGAAGCTAAGACAACAGTACGGTGGAGAAGGACCTTGGGCAGATTGCCAGAGGAATTTAGATATTAAGAATATACCCGGACAGAAAAGGATGTGATCCCTTCTGTGTGCTCATTCAGTCTGCACCACCGTGTATGGTACACACACACAGATGGGACAAGCAGAGGTTTGCTCTCAATCCTGAGCAGTAATGCTGTAGCACTGAACAATGGGGATCTCATGGAAAAGATCCTAAAATAAGTCAAAGTTAATGCAGCAGGGTCCAGGTAGGAACTATGACAGCACTGCTTTTAGAAAATATGGGAGAATGAAAGCAGCAGCAGTGGGAATAACACACATTCCCAAATGAAATGCATTTTGAGTAGTACTAATGGCAAATATTTATGTGAACTGAGCAGCCCTGGGCCATCAGAAGCCAGTTTATATATGACAGCTATTTATATAACTCTTTTTATATATCTAAATGTGTATATTTGGATAGCTCAGTTGGTGAGAGCATGATAACTCCAAGGTCATGAGTTTGATCCTTGTAGGGGCCGTTTATTTACAAGTTGGATTCAGTGTTCCTTGTGTGTCCCTCCCAGCTCAGAATATTCTGTGATAAACAGCACACAGTAACTTTAGCGTTGATTCAGTGCTGATTAGAGAGCAGTAACTACTGAGCAATCAGAAACACATTCCTTCAGCATCTGAATTTGTTACAGAGTTATCTTATTCAGATCCTTACTCATGTGCCAAGAGGATAGCCAGAGGGGTATTGCTGTAGGCATGAAGGGAAAGAGGGAAGAGAAGAGAAAAGGTGAAAACCTTAATTCAGCATGTCCTCAGAAGGACTGTCAGAAAAACCCACATCTGTGACTAATGCAGTATGCCACAATCATCAGAATTGCCACATTTGATTATTTAATCTTGGATGAGACAGCAGAAGAGTTTTCATGACCTATCAGCCCTCTAAGTGACAGACAGAATTAAGTTTTTAACTGTAGGTTGGTTAATGCTAAAGGAAGACTACAGTGTTAAGACAGGAATATGTATTCTTGACACAGCTTCACTGCTACCACTTATTTCTGGGTATAAGATGGAATCATATTGCTCAAAATGTCATTTTGGGTAGTTTAATCTATCTAATGTTACTGCTGGATATTCTCAGCTGAGAGAGAATGATTCAGGTTCTGTACTTACAGCTGCACTTGGTTTCAGCCAGAAGGAAAAGCAGCAATAAAACACATGGAAATTCGTGTGTGATCCTTTGCTACTTTTCCTCTTGTGTAGACGTGTTCAGTTTTGCAAAGAGAAGGGAAATGCTGTTGTTCTGAGCTGGTTTCTTTTAGCCCTCATGCTGTATGAATGTAAGTACTTAGAGAAGATACATTTCAACAACGAACAAGGCTCAGTATCTCCTCAAGGAACAGCCCCACTAATATGCCATTCTTTAAAAAAATGTTACAGGTACCTGATAAAGGCTCTGCGAAGTCCCACACATTTCTCCAAGCTGTCCGTGTGTGCAGCTTTTGTTCAAACAAACTGATGCTGAGAATTGCTAAATAAATAGACTTTTTTTAAAGGAGGGATAGCATGGAGCAGGATACTAAGTGGATCACAGTGTTGTAGTTCAGAGCATCCTCTGCTTGTGTTACCAAAGCAGAATTTGTGTCAGTAACAAACTCTTGTTAACGACCTCAAAGTGATATTTTGCGTGACTTTATTGTAGGCTTTATAACTTAAGTGGCCAACACAGGTGGCATATCTCTGTCAAATATAAATATAGAATGGCTGATTCCTCTCGTTCCTGTTCTCCCTTCTGTTGCAGTTTGCTATAAACAGAACAACTCCTTTGGGAATCTCCTTTTTATTGAGGTGCTTTGTCCTGGAAGCCGTGTGACCACACTGTTCCTTGGCCAGGCAGCCACACTGAGCAGGCACAGGGTATTTGAGCCTGTGCCAAGCCTGAACAGCTTCTGTGATTGCTCTCAGCTGCTCTGGGGACCAAACATCCTGCCCCAGACCACCCCATTGACACTAAGCCCATCTTTTTCTTCCACTGTGTGTGATGACTTAGGCAGGAGAATAAATTCACTAAGACCAAGCAATTTTAAAAATAGCTCGAAAGTCGATGCATATATTTCCATGTTCTTTAGAATTTTTAATGCAATTCTATTCCATAATTTTAAGGTGTTATTAAAGTGGCAGCTGTCTTGCAAATGGCTGTTCATTTTAACATAGTTATAAGTACTGAAAGCAGAACAAAAGATTAAAAGATCACTGCTGAGTTATTTTTGTGAAAACATCTCATCATTCCTAGCAGATTTAAAATTAAACTAAATTGATTTTAAAGCAGTAGCACTGTACTGTTCCCTCTGGTGAACTCTAACTAAGATCAGTGGAGAAAAACCTGGTTCAGAAAAATCATGTTCCTGTCAGATCAAAAACTTTGTATTTCAGATTCTGCAAAGAACTAGGTTCTATCTCACTGTTCATTATAAAATGTACTACAGTAGTCACCTTTAAGCAATACATAGGCCATATAAAGTCTGGACAAATTCAGGGAGTTTGGAAGCAATTATACCTGACCTTTATTTCTATGAGCACTAGCTAGAAAGAGAATGATTTGAAATTTGTTTATGAGAACAATTTATTTCAACGTTTAAAAATGCAGCTAGAAGGCTCTCTAAGCAAGTCTTATCCTCTAAGCTGGATGGGTTCCTAAAGCAGTGAAATTTCCACCACAGTGTAGGGAAAAATAATTTTCTCCATTTGAACAGAAAAAAACCATAACGTGTGTGTCATCACAACAGAGAGGTCTGCTGTGAAAAATTATTCAAAATTGTCTGAGGCCAGAAAGTGGCAAATGAAAATAAAATTACTGAGAAAGCGCCTTTCTAGTAGTGAGAACCTTGGGGTAATCTGGCATAGAAGAGGCATCTAGAAGAGGCATAAGAACAAAGGGTTGAACAGCAGAGAAACCTCCATATCATTGCCAGGTGGCTGTTTAGAGGGAGGGTGAAGAACTGCATCAGCAGGGCGTTTTTCTGAAGGCTTCCAATGCACTGGACCACTTAGACTTTGACAAGAAAGATAAAGGCTTTCACTGAACTACAGATCTGTTCATAAGTTCCTGGTGCCTTATTCAGATTTATTATTAATAGTTTTGCATATCCACTTAATTTGCATGGAAATTACCTCTACCTGAAAAAAAAAAATTCTGAATACTTTAGTGAAATGAAGATGAGCTTCCCTCACTTGTTCCCCTACTGTTCTTGGTCAGCAGTACATTTCCTCTGAGGATAAGATGGTGTTAGTCCAGCCTTGTGAATAAGTCGGCATTTCAGCTGTATGTCCAAAGGGGTAAAAGGCGGTTTGAAGTGAAGTGAAACACTCTGGGTTCATTTAGTGGATAAAAACCTTATACTGACAGAATAGGAGGTCTTGATATTCCCCACCAAGAGCGAACCCTGAGTTCCAGAGACGCCAGTTGGTTAAATGTCTTTGTGAACATCACGTGGAGCAGGTCTTGCATTAAAGCACTGAAAATACAACAGCAGGAAAATAACATTAACAAAGCATGGTTTAGTGACTAAAAATGGAGGATATTACCAAAGGCCTGACTTTATTCTGGGACCATGTGACTCTTCAGAGCTCCTCTGCCTCAGCAGCTGTGGGGAATCAGTACCACACTGACATTTCACTGTAGAGCACAATCAGAAAGTCTGTAGTCTCAGAGTGCTTGGACAGATCTCATCTTGTTCCTCTTTTCCTCTCTCTCTCTGTGACTGATGATCATTGTATCCCCTCAAAAAGATAGGAAATAGGGATTTTAAAAGACTGTGAGATCCACAGAAATTTTGAGCACTGGCATGCTCAAAATGAGGATGTGGGATGAGAGCTCTGAAGCCCTTGCCTTGCCGTTCAGTCCATCACAGGACATTGCCCAGGGGGGTCTGTGAGCACAGAGAATGCTGCTACAATTCCCAGGCTGTGTGCTGCTAGATCTGCTGTAGCAGTCCTGAAGAAACTCAAAATACAATGTAAGCTGACATCGTCCCTCTCAGAGCAATCTGCAGCTCTAGGAGGGGTTTTCCTCTGCCTCTCAGATTTTTGTAATGTTATAATTATGTAGGGACGAATGCATGTGTGTCATGAATGGAGCATGACAGGTTTGGGGAAAAAAATCAAAATTATGTGAAGGTCTTAAATGATGAAAAAGTGGGAGGAAGATAAGGGGAGATGGTAAAGGACTTCCCTAGAATGTTGAGAAAGAAGAGGGATGCATTTTGCTGGTGAGAGGTTTTGTGTAATTGTAGCCACTGCTGGGAAAATTTCTTGTGTTTGATTTTCCAGTATTATGAAGATGTGTTTAAAACATGTAAATTTTACAAAACTGCTGAGGTAAAATGTAAAAACTTATCCAAATCTCTGATTTTATTTTAGTTGCCTTATATGAATGCTACTTCTATTCTATGAATGCTATTTCTACTCTAAGTTCTTGCTAGAGTATATTCTAATTATATGAATTGAAAGCTTCACACAACGGGATGCTAATAATATTATATAATCATTGGTCCAGAAATCATAACTCTTTAAATATTAAATATTTCCATTAAATTTCATGCACATATTCATTTAGACTCAGCTCAAGGAAATCTGTGATTTAAACCAAATGTTACTTGTTTAAATGCTCACTATAGCTCTGTCTGTATGTTAGAAATTGCCACGCTCCACTTTACCAAGTAAGTGAAGAGGCTCTGCTTCTGTAAGAGAAAAATAACAGCAGTAAGCTGCAGCTTTGTAAGGACTGAAAGCAATGTGTTCTCTCCTGCTCTTTAGGCTCAAATTCTCCTACATTTCAGATCTGAGTGTTTATAATCTTTGCAGAGGAGCTACGGCTTGGAAAATCCACCTTTGTTTGCCAAGACCGCAGCTGGTGTCTCTCCTGTGCTGAAATCCTTTTGATGTCTCATCTGGCCAACTCAATAATCAGTGCTGGGCAGCAGCTCCGTGTTGTTCCCGAATGTGGTGGAGAGTCAGGGCACGATCAGAGCTGAGGGAACGCGTGCTGTCCTTGAGCTGGCAGAGCAGTGAGCAGTGCAGGATGTGTGAAGGAACCTGCCAGTGAATGTGCAGTAAACAAGCTCCTTCCTGCTGAAGCACCGCCGCAGATCATGACGTACTTCAGAGGGCTCGGAGAGCTGGCATTACACGGAACTCTCTGGGCTGACAAATCCTTCTCAGGTAAAGCAACAAATGAGCAGTTCTCAGGGAGGAAAGAAAGGGACAGGACAAAAAGCAGCTCCCTGCAAGGAGTTACGAGGCAACTTCCTTCCTCTCCTCCCTCACAAGATGCAAGTTACATAAATATTCAAAATAAACATCTGTCGCGGAGGTTGTACCCAATCCTGGCTATAAATTAAAAATGAAAACCAGAACAGAACTGGTAGGGAATAAAGGGCCAACACAACGCAGCTGGCACCTTTTCCTTAAAACTGAGTAAATATTTGTCTTCTTGGCGTATCCTTTTCCCTTTTGATCTCTGAGAAAACAGCAGATTACAAAGCCCCTGAAATCAAACATTCCAAGGAGACCCATGGTGATTACTCCATCACTTGCTGTGAGGGTTCCTCAGGTACAAGGCTCTTCAGCTTTCCTCTTGTGAGTGACTCAGGAAGGTTTGGGAGATAAACAAGATGTGTCCTCGTCCTCCTAAAGGGAAGAGCATGCAATAGCCTGTCTGCATTTGGGAATTATCTGAATTGCTGTTGCACAAGAAATGATTCCACAGTAGCTGACTTTATACACACATTATTGTGAAATATTTGTTGCATTTTCTGACTAATTTTTCAAAGAAAAAGCAATTTTTCTGAGGCAGAATAACACCACAGGGAGTTAAAGAGCTAATTCTTTAGTAATCATTCTTGTGAGGTGATCTAGGCAGACAGCATCTCAACAATGCTACAAGTGAAGAAACACGTTTCACTTTTACCACTATTTGGGCAAAGGGCACACCAAGTTATACTGATCCAGTTTCACATTCATTTAGTGATCCAGCACTGCATGAGATTTAAATTCTGTTGACAGTTCAAGGAAGTAAATATGTTTTGTGATCAGCACCGCAGAGTTACTCAGAATAAAATATAAATGAAGCCCACGTGTATTTAACATTGCGTGCTCAATTAATAGGTCATGGGCATCCTGCTCAATTATGCAATTAATTTTCTATTTTCTCTTCTAGCACGTGTTTCTGGGTGGGAGGAAAGAAAGGAAGTGGTATCTTGCTTCGAAATTGCACACCAGCCAGTTTAGTTCTGTTATACATGGGCAATACTGATGGAGTTAATTGAGCTGCAACTTGTAATGGAGATAGAATTTTGCTCTCCCCGTGTTTACTTTCTACTTAACCTGTACTTCTCTTTTTTTTAGTAATTTAGTTCAGAATCCATATCACTGCTTTTTTTCTATTCATATTAATTAAACAGATTCCTTGCGAGCAAAATTCTTTCAAGTTTAATAGTACTGGCATTCCAACTGAATTTTTTTTTGTGAGTTAAAATGTGAGGCTTTAAAAATACATTGGGGAAATGTAGTGGGGGCCAAATGAGTCATGAGAACTCATTCTGGCTCCCATTTAGTAGCTTGTTTTCCTCAGGATGCGATGTAATGATGCTCAAATTGTTATCTGCATTTGCTAAGTTAAGCTAGGCTGTTCTGTAGGATGAAAAAGAAATGCAGATTGAAAATGCCTGAAGGAAGGGTGGAAGGAAAATGGACCCAGGCCCTTTTCAGTGTTGCCCTGTGGCAGCACAAGAGTTGATGGGCACGCACTGGAACACAGGAGATGCTGTCTGAACGTGAGAAAATACTTCTTTACTGTGAGTCTGCCCAAGCACAGGCACAGGTTGCCCAGAGAAGTGGAGTCTCCATCCTTGGAGATATAAGCAGGCAGACATCTGAGGATGCAGAGGCTTTCTCTGGGCACCTAAGTTCCCTGCTGACAGGATCTTTAGCTTGCAGGAATAATTTTATGGCAGGTGTGAGGTTTATTTATTAGTTTTCATAAGGCAGCAGATTGCCATGTAGCCAGAATTTGCTTTTCTCACTGCTGCTGGTTAATTTTCACCCTCAGTAGAAGGAGCTGATTTGCAGTTTCCCTTTGAGCATTAGAAGTCAGTCCTGTCATCAGACCCAGGCAAAGTCAGGACATTGTTCAACAGAGACTCTTTTGCAAGAGCTGAGGGAAAAAAATTTTAAGTCCACAGTTTGAAAGTGCCTGGAATCTTCTCCAGAATGAGTATTTTGTTTTTAAAAGTTCAGGTGAAACTGTACCCTGTAGATACAGTAACATATTTACTATAGTAAAAAAAAAAACAACATTTTTTAAAATTTTCCTCCTTACCATATCAATTTATAATATCTGTCTTCTTCAGGGCTGTAAAGGAGCATACATTTTAATGGGGTTTACTCTGGTTTGAGATTCTACCTTTCCTATTTCATTATTATTTCCTACCTAATTAGATTTGCTTCCTGTAACCCTTGACAACGAAGTACCCAAGTTGAGTTGAGATTAAATTCCAACTAAAAAATCCATGTCCTTTCACAGTAAGAGTCCGAAACTTTGATGGAGAATCTTCTTTTAGGCAATGAAAAGGTGATACCTCTCTCATTAAAAAAAAAAAAATTAAAAGAAAGAATCAGTGTTTCATGTTTCTTCCATATAGTAACTGAAAAAATGCTGATCCCTCTATTCAGATTAAAACTAGGTTAGCTATTGATGTCAGGGAAAGAAAAAAAAAGTAATTTAATTCATACTTGAGTGTTTGACCCAACTCAGTGTGCCTGTATCTGCCACAAAATACATCTGGCATAAAAGAAAGCAAATGATTTCTGGAAATTAGGGCATGTTCACAGCACTCCAGTAGCTTAACTGAGAAGTTTATTTACTGTCAGCTGCAGCAGGAATGGAGGGTGGCACAATATGCAAAGGCCAGGCCAGGCCACAGGGAAAGGTTTGTGGGGCACCAGTTCTAGAGCACATCTGATACCATTTCAAATTACTGTTTTGTGAGGAGTTATTCATGTCCTTTTAAAATGTGCTGTGGGTTATGGACCAGCCTGTGCAAAGAGAAAAATTCTCTACTTTGAAAAGGGTGGAGACTACTGGACTGCAGCTTCAGTCTGTCACAAGCAGCTGAGCAATTTTATGTTACTTGACCTCGAATAATGTGTTTTTATAGGCAGGAGACAGAACTGGGGCTGACATGAGCTCATGTTCTTGCAGACTGCATGAAAATCTGCTCATATTTAACCTGCACAAATATCCAGGTACCTGTGAGTGTCCCAGAAGTTATAAAAAGCTGATTGTTTAGAGGACAGCATGAACTCTTAAGGAAAAAAAAAAAGGCTGCACACCAACTTGGAGACACTTCAATTATTTAGTTTTTAAATTGTCAGAGTCAGTTGCCAGAGGTGTGGATCCCATTTCCAACAAACAAGATTTTGTCCTGGGGTATTTTTCTGCCCAGCTCCCTAGAGAATGCAGCAGATGCCATATGGTTGGTACATCCCCATGTTGTCCACTGATCTGTCTTCATTCACTTGTGAATTTTTGTGTTGCAAGCTGTGCTTGTCTCAGGTTTGCAGATCAATAGAAAAACTGAGGCACAGAGGCATGAGGCAAGGGAGGTTTCACTTGCAGTGACACCTCAAAACTCCAAAACCCTCTCTAAAATCTGACCCTGCATTATGCTTCCTTCGCCTTCTCTGGCAGCTAAGGCTGCACTTCAGAGCTGAACTGAAAGCTTTTAGTGTAGCAGTTAACATTCTTACTTCTAAGTCCAGTAAAGTGCATGTTAAGAACTATTTAAAACATTTAACCACTGATGAGTCTAAGCAGTTTTTTTAATATAGGTGCATTTTAGGACTTTGGTGTTAAAAAAACCCCACTATTCATTAGCCTAGAAAAAGAATAGAAAATAGTCACATATAAGTGTGTAACATAAATTGAACTGTTTGGTATTGCCTTAAAGAAATAAAACTTGATAAATGATCCTGCATTCCCACCCATATTTCCTTTTACTTCAGTAATAAAATGGATGGAGAGACCAGATTAACTACAGGAAGGAATTTCAGACACCCATCATCTGCTAAAGACGTGTCCACATATTAGTGTGAAATACTCTGGCCAAACCCTCTATGCCTGTTCAGGGTTTTTATTCTGCTGAATAAAAATTAAATAAAATTAATTTGCTGTCAGCAAATTAATTCCTGACACACTCCAGTACTGGTGTCAGCGGGAAGCCTGAGAAGGCAAGAGCATCAGTGTGCTTTGAAACCCTCATGAATGAAGAACATCACTGTCATTCTCATGTGGCTCATTTATTTTTTTCCTATGTCGCCCACAATACAAATAAGGTAAACAGGGTGGATTCAGCTGCTGCTGAATGACCTTTATTTTTATAAACACTTCAGTGCTGTTTTAGTAATCAGTAGCAGAGGCAAGTTATTGTTTTGTACATTGCTTCACTGTTAAAGCCGTTCCCAAGACAATTTCTCAAGTATTTCTGATAAAGTAAAATGAAATACTCTTTGCTGCCATGCCCATAAGAATGATGCATACTGAAGATACAGAGCAAAAATAATGAGACAAATGTCAAGAGCTAAATTGCCTGAGACACAAGGCTAAATTGATAGAGTCTTTATGTTATGCCTCAACCACTTGAACAGAATTTCTAGTTTGTATCTTAAAATGCTCCAGGAGGTAGGCATGGGGTTTTTTTGTTGTTTAAGTGCAGAGCTGGTGGTTCAGGATGATTGTCTTCAAGCATTACCTCGACTTTCAGATGTTTATTTTGATATGCTGTTAGTCAATACTGCAATCATGACATTTTATGCTGGAAGCTGCTATGTCAATAAGCCCCTTATTCTCTACAGGCAGTGCAGTGGTATTTGCTAACATTTTGTATAAGATCTTCATTGAGCTGTTACAGTGTGAATGTCACTAACTGAAGCAAATTTTAAATTAAAAAAAAAAAAAAGAAAAAAGAAGGAAATTACCTGTGGTTTTGCTTCCATAATGTGTGACTTGAGATATCTCTGATTTCTAGGAACTTATTTTCTTGATGCAATCTTCTTGTTCAAAATGTGCTCTTAATTAAATGCACGCCAAATGCCATGCAAAGGTGAGACGCATGTAGGGCCACATCCTCCTTGACTTGCAAACAATTTTTTTTTTTTATCTTTGAGACTTGTACTATCTGAAGAATATGTTTTGCTATCTTGAATTATGCAGTCTTAAACTTTGTTTAATACTTGAAGCAGAAGAAATGTTCAAGTGCATTTTTTAATCTAGGTGCTATTCTGACACGTCATCAAAATAGTATTTTTTATCCTTTTCATCCTGTAATTGATAAAAAATTATAAAAAACTCCCATCTTCAGATGCCTCTGATCTTTTTTTCCAATCGGCCAGTGCACCTACTCCACATCCCCCTCAGCTGGATCTGCTCCTGTGTGCTTTCTCTGCTTGTTGTCTTCTGCTAATTTTGTCTTTGTGTGGAGCTTCCCTGCTCTTCCCCTTTCATCTCAGCAGGTGGTTTGTCAGCATTTCAGGCTTTTTAGCCCAAAACCTTCCTTCACACATAGCAGTTAGATCACCAGAGAATATATGTGCTGTGGCTGAATTGCTGTTTTGGTGTCTTTTATGAGATCAGTGCTTCTGAACACTGGATTTCTTTCTCTTTTAACAAAGGAAGGGGGTTATTAAGACATATGAGAATGAAAAGGAGGATATTCTGTTTTAATTCCCAATATCAACAGTTCCAAAGAATATATGTGCTTCAAGAATAAATTGAGGCACGAAATAAGGCTCTGGTGTTTGAACTGGTATTGTCAAAACCTAGGAAGAATGGGTGGTATGTGGTACTGGTTTAGCATGCCATAAACCCATGGATTATGGGGGTTTTTCCTGCTATATTATGGCATGGAAACTTACGGGACACCCTATCAGTGTAGATTTCGCTATGCCAAAGGCAGCATGCACATTTAAAGAAAAATAACTTTTAAATCCTTGCCTTATTTTTTTTTCTGTTAAATGTGGAAACTAATTCACCTCACAAAGGCAGTTTTGATGCTCCATCTTGGTATTACATTTACAGATTCCTAGAATGGGAATGTGGTTTTTTAGAGCCAACAGCAAATATGATCTGGGACCATGCTGGTTCAAGATAAGAAATATTGAATTACTTCCTGTTCACTGAATGTGATTAATCCCATTCAGTAACTGAAGTGGTGGAATAATGGATTTATGCATGTAATTAAGGACGGTATCATGGCTTAAATGCATAGCTTTTAATTGGTTAATGGCCAGCCATAATTCTAAATTCTTCTAAATTTTGAATGCTTTACTCTACAATCTTACCTTCTAAATATAATTTAATATATGGTTACTTGTGATAGCAATACATGTATAACATTAGCAACTTATGTGGCTCTATCATAATTGTTCAAATAATATAATCACAGAATAATTTAGGTCAGATTAGATATCTATGAATCTTACCTTAGTCAGTGACCACAGATTAATCAAATCCTAGCAGTGCTGCTTTAAAGATTCGGGGTTGTTTTTTACAAAACCACATGATTCTTAATCAAGCTCTTTTTCCAGAGAGTTGATTTGTGGTTTCTTGACTGATAGGTTTAGCAGTGCTTAACTCTTTTACTCAACTGGGCTGTTGAGCACTCAGCAAACTTCAGGACTGAATTAAAAGTTGTTGGGTGGCAGTTTTGGAGAGAAATGGATCTTTAGGTCCCTTGATTTTCTTACCGAGACTAAGATTTCTCTTAATCCAATTTGTTTAAATGCTCTTCTTTACACTGAGAAATGGAATAAATGAAATATGGACAAAGAGCCCAGCTCCAGATCACAGGGAAGAACCAAATCTCACAGTGTGAACTACTGAGCTGTTGTAAAACTTCTTTTTCCTGTATATAATGATGGAAAACTTAGGCTCATTACACATATTTTCCAGGCTAAGTCTATGGTATAATTTCATTCACAATCAATAATCATTTACCTCTGTACTTATTAGATTAACACAATTAAGCATATTTAAGGGGATGCTTTAGTGCTACTGTATTGTTATAATTGCCTGTGATGTAGATTTTAAAAAGTTCTGTCGGGTTTTTGTGAGGTTCTGTCCAGCAGAGCACCTTGTTCTGAAAACAACAAACCCAGAGAAGCCCCATGTGCTGTGGTTTCAGGTCTCAGACACTCCTGTGAGGATTGTCTGCTGTTTCCTAAGTGCTGAGAGCAGCCTTTTATTCAGTAAAGGATGATAAGAAAAGTTTTCTAATCTGCTGAAATACTTAATACTTGTGGAAATTTTACACACTGAGACTTCTATCCTGTCTTGGGAAATACTCAAAACTTTTTGGACAAAGCTCAGATCTAACTGGACTCTGCTTTGAGCAAAAGGCTGGACCAGGTGCCCTCCAAAGTCCTTTCCATCCCAAATTATTCCCTGTTTGTGTGTCCAGCTGGATCGGGATTGACCATCAGAAATTTCTGAGGAGATGCTGGCAAGATACACATGGCAGACCATGGAGGTCTTTTTTTTCTACAATCTGATGCTAATAATAATCCTGAAAAGGGTTATCCAAGTACACTAAATTTAGGTAGAAGTAGCAAGCATCTGCAAGATACATTTTTATAATAAAACAAGAAAACCCACCCTATTTGAATGAGGTTTTCTGCTTGCATTTAACTTGTGACTTATGTAAATAGCATTTGCAATTTGATTTTACAGACTACTGATGAAATGCTAAAATATGCAATAAAATCTATGAGTTTAATTAGACTGATTAGCAGGGGTTTTTTTTTCCACAAACATCTGGTACATATTTATACTGCAGTCCCAAAACATTCTAGTCCATAAGCATAAAAGGAACAAGTAGTTCTTAGTAACAGCATTTCTAAAGGTTTTTGCTTTCAGATTTTGGTTTAAATAAGGAAGTTAAGATTTCCAAATAGTCAAATGTAAACTTGAGAACAATCTTAGAAGTTACTTTGAGCCCCATACCTGAAAAATGTTCACTGCAGTGAATACAAGAGCTCTGTGTCCTTAATGTAGAAAGGAAGAGCCCATCTAGGAGAGTAATTTGTAGCTGAGGTTAATGAAAAGATCACTTTTCTAGATTTGGTAGATAAAGAGGATTTCCTGTCTTTGATAGGGGGAAAAAAAATAATTCAATCATAACATGACTTTAAGACATTCTTCTATGCTTCCAGAAAGAAAGCAGCATTCCCCCTCCTTGGTCACTTTGTGATTTCCAAGCATCGATGTTAACGTGAGGGCAGAGCTAAATTACATATTTTCTTCTGTATTGCACTGTCTTTGTCGAGTTTTATCCTGTGGATGTCATGGATCACAGTCACATCACTAAATTTAAGCTGTTTGGAATAAAGCAGTTCATATTTGCTTTTCTGTATACTTGCTATGCCAGAAAGAGAAACTGGAGCATTTCTCCGTCTCCTTCAAAGGCATGAAGGTGTTCGAAGGTGCTGCCTTGGCAAAAGACAAAACTTTGGAAGAAGCTCTATAACCATCAGCTCATCAAAACCAGTAAATATTCTATTATTTGCCTCTGTCGACCACATTCAGTTGAATAAGATTGCTGCCAGATCTGGAGAAACAACAAACCATCAGTCATGCTCTGAAATTCCCTTGTCTGCTTAGTAATTACAGAGAGAATTGACACAGGCTGGTGCAGTTCAGCACCACATTTACCTTAGCTCTACTCTGGGTGGTGGAGTGAAAAAAATCTAATTTCAAAGGCTACCTGATTTTTTTTCCTAGCTGTAAAAAAAGTCTTAAAATGGAAAAACGTACTCATATCCTTTGAAGTAAGGTTTTCCCCCAACTTCCTCTTTAAACAGCAGCAGAAGATAATAAATATTGTAGGAAATATTGTAGGAAAACTTAAAAGAAAAGCTTCACAGATAGTTTTTTTTACTAGCACTTTTTAATATAGATTGAGTCTCCATTTTTGTCTCCATCTTAAAGCTCTAAAACAGCTCAGGCTGTAAAAATCTATGATTTTATATGGTCCTAGAAGGACTAGAGAGGTTTAGGGATGGTTTTATGAATTAATGCCATTAATCTTACAGCACTAATCTCTAACGTCAGTCATTAAAAGTCTACTTTCTAACATCAGTTCAGACATCCTCTTTGCTCTGAAATGCCTTTCTTTTGTCTTTCTCCTCAAATAAACCTTCTTTTCCACTGATGTGATTAAAAAAAAAAAAGAAACAAAAGCTTCTCTTTTCTCAATCCTCACTTAAAGAATTATCCAGGAGTAATCCAGTTCCACTACACTTTTATTTTACCTTTTTATGTGAGTAGTGCTGCAATAAAAAGAGTTGTGCTAATATTCCATGCCTAAGCTATATTTTAATTGAGAAGCCTTTTAAACCTAAATAAAACCAGTGATCATAGGTAATAGGAAAATCATTACATTCCCTAGAACAACAAGGGGTTTCCCACCTGGTGATTATCCTGTTTTTCTTACAGGTACCTGTCAGTATTCAACAAGTCCCTCTGGCTAGTCCAAGATGTTCCATTTCAGAAATGAATTCAGGAAAAAATTAGCATTTAGTACATGAGATAAAATGAAATGCCCTAGGTTTACTTCTTACTGATGCACACTGAAATGTGATACAGGGGGTACTCATATTTTCTGCTTTTGGGCACCTCTGTTCTGACAGCCACTGTCAGCTTCCCACACAGTCTGGGAATGAGAGACCAACTCCATCAGGACATGCCCAAGCTAGGACTGCCCAGTGTATTTATGCCAGAACTATGAATTTCACAGGAAAATACTGGGGTTTGTTACAAAAGGGTCAACAGCTGGCTCAGGACACCTCTCAAAAGCAGTGATGATTTCTAAGCCTTTTTTTTCCTCCTCTGATTAAAACTTTCAGTTACCCAGTGGGAAAAATACATCAAATTCAAAGGAAAATTTATATAACATGAAATTATGAGGATAGTGTTGATAAACTAATCCCAAGAATACAGTAAAAACTTCTTGGAAATGTGCTATTTTATTATGCCCCTACTCCAGTCTCTAAAAACAAGGTATGTAATAATTTTATTGTTAAGAGGGAATTCAGTCTTGAAAATTAATCTCTAGTGTCTTTCAGGTATTGTAGACTTTGAAAATACTGCTATTAAAAAGACATGGGTGGTTAGCAGTAGCAGTTCGGTGTGATTGACCTCACACTGCTTCATCTACACAGCTATTGATTTTCCTTTTTCTCTTCATTTTGACATTTCACATGATTCAATCCAAGATTCATCATTTTGGAAATGTCAAGTTTTAAGTTAGTTTGTTTTTTTTTTTTATTGAAAGAGTGATCTTTGAAGTGGTTTGCTACCTAACTTTTTTCAGACACATCAACACTGAATCAACTCAGAGTTGAGTGTATTTTCTTTTCTTTCCTGGTGTGTTCCAGTGTGCCTTTTTACTGAGTAGCTGGGTGTATCAAAGTCAAAGATAGCAGCACTGTTTCAGATAGATTTACAGTGTCTCAGCACTTTTTGTGAGGAAAAGCTCTCTGGGGATAAAAGCCTTTATGCACCACCACGCTGCGTGATGAGAAAGCAATAGAAAGCAATCACGGCACATGCTAACGCAGTGTACATTACAGAAATATCAGAAACCAGTTCTTGACATTTATTCACCACCTAATTATTAGAGTTGTAGTCAACAGTTGCATGGGGCACGAGAGCGGTGGGAACCTGAATGGAAACTGTCTGAGCTGAACAGAAAATTCTAAGCAGCACCATGATCTTGAATTGATGATGTGGAGCTGCCTGGTTCCACTTCACTCCTGTTTGCTCTCCAGATACAACACTTGACTGAAAGCCAAGGAGCCTCCAAAACGCAGTGCAGCCTTGCATGTCCTTCTAATGGGTGCTGCAGCACACATTTGAAGTGTTGGATGGCTGCTGGAAATGAAACTTAGGATGTTGCTCACTGCATCAGAGTCCCATGAGACCCTCAGAGCCACACGCCAAACTGCGTGACCCATCAGGAGACGTGAGTCGTGTGCCACACGTCAGAGAGCAGAGAGGAGCTGGCCACCAGGACATTACAGAGGCTCCCTCCAGGTTTTGGATTCTGTTTTGACATAGGGCTGGAATCAGAAGACATCTGGTTGCCAGGAGAACCCAAGGAAATTGCATGTAGGTGTCTCGCTTTCTCTGCAGTGCTGTGGGTCAATTTCATCCAGCAGCCCTTGTGGTAGCCCTGCTCCTCTGCCAGGCAGGAGATGTAGTGGCTCATGAACCATGGTGGAGCTGATTTCTGGCTTTCTGAGCAGGCCTAAAAGCCCTTTAGGGCCTGGTCACTCCTCTGGAAACCCACACGTGCCCTGGTGCTGCTCCAGCTGTAGCAGGCTATGGTTGATCTCTGGCCCATGGAAATTTTCTCTCTGTATAGATCTGATCCAGAAAGTACTTTTCATTTCTCATTCTTGCCACTCCCTTTTTCATTTCTTTTTACTGACTTTTCTGCATTTGACAGAGTTAAATTGTTTAGTCTGCTCTCTCTTCACATCACAGATCCCAGTAGCATACACCACATATGCTCGTCTCTCACTCTCCTTCCCAGTGTTCCTCTCTAATGGGTGCCATTATTTTGACACTACTTGGAAACTTTCCCTTCAGGCCAGGTGAGGGAGGAGGAATATGTCTCATGCAGAGCAGTCCTGAGTTTTAAATGTCCTATGGAATGTATGTAGGCAACATGAAAACAGAGTTTGGAAAATATCTTGAAACAGTGAAGTGCGCATGGTTCACTTTTGCTGTGGGGTAGCTGAAATTAAGGTGATGATTTGTGCAAGCAGAAGCTGTCAAAAAAACTATGATAAAACATTTGAAAGAAGGTATTATCTCAGTGGTGTGGAGATTGATTAATTAATTTTTGAAAGACTTCCCTGATCTTTGTCTCTTATGAATTTAGCATTACCTGGGCATGGTAGTAGCTGCATAAAGCTTTGTCCAATTCCTATGTCCTCATCATCTTATTATTCAATACACCTGCCAGGATCCAATTTTCTTCAGTGTTGGTGATTCAAAATTTCTTCTATTAACTCCTACTAACATTCTTTATGATATTAAAGAGATGCCCCTAAGCAAATAAGAATTCAATACTCTGTAAAAGAAGTTAATCTAAATTTGAAATACAAGGCTTTATGAACTGTGGGCTCCAGTACACCTAACATCCAGCCCTTTGCTAAGATTATTGAGTTCCTTACCTTGAAGTTTCTCAGATACAGAGTGATGTTTTTCTCTACTCTTTGTGAAAACCCTTTCATTGTACTACGAGTTGCATCAATTTTATTCAAGCTGTATAAGTATTTATTTAATGATTATCCATACACAAATTGACCTACCCATGTCAATTTTCCATTAATACTGGTAGTGTCTTGCAAATTCTGAGTATACTGTGGGTAAAAGTGGAAACAAAGTTATAAATAGCTGAATAACCTACATACATTTTTGAGCAAAAGAATGTATTTATTGAAGACAATTCAGTAGTAGTGGTACCACTGCATTAGTAAAGGTTTCTTTATAAAATCCCAGAAAAGCTTTTCCTACTCCAGTTCAGAGTCAGACTTAGAACTCTTTTTTTCCCCATTAACTATTGATACCTTCCCAAGTTGGAATTGACACAGGAGAATGGAAATTTGAGAGCATTAAGAAAACTCATCAACAGCCAGTAGAAATAATGTTTCATTTACTCAATTGCTCATGTAGGAAAGTTTTCCCTTTATAAAAATTTAGTGACCGCATTGCTTTTCTAAGAGTAGAGGTATCAGAACTTGAGGCTGAACTCATATTAAGGTGGAAAACAAGGGCTGTGCAAAGGTCAGCACTTTGGGTTCTGACTGATCCATCAGCACAGTTCAACTTCAATGCCAGTGGACCATTTCTGGAAGTGTTTTGTCTTCATCCATGGCATCCCACCTAACCAAGTGGAAGATGTCCCTGGGTAGGAACTATGTGATCTTTAAACGTCTCTCAACCCGTACCATTCTGAGGTTCTATGATTTCTGTCAGACCTCGTGCTTTACTGGGAATACTTAGGGTGTCTGTCTATTAAAATTAAATTAAATTACAGTATTGACATCTTTAATTTTACTGTCAGTTTTTCATTTGCAGTAATTTCATAACTTTCTTTTAGTCTGAGAAATGTTTCATGTTTTTTTGTTAAGCGCATGGGGTTTACTCTGAAAAACGAAGCAAATCAAAGGGGTTTTTGTCTTCTTAAATTATTCTCAGTCTTGTACACAAGCCTTATGAATGCTCATAGATTCGAAATATTTCCCATTCAAATGGTGTCTTCTTGCAGTATTTTACTACTGACACCACTGTTTCTAGCCATTTTTTGAGCAGAATGCTTTTTACCCAAAACCTAAAAGCCGTGGTACTGCAGTGAGAGCCACAAGAGCAGATACCTTTTGAAATGATTGCGGGTTGGATTTATGGGGAGGGGAAAAAGAAATACTTTTGCACTGTGAAATGAACATTTTTCAGAAAAACATGAATATTAGAAGTTGTATTTGTCAACTACAAAAACTAGGTGTTGCAAGAAAGAGATAAACAATGACAAAGAACGAGGATAGAAAAACAAAATAAGGCTGAATTTGTCCAGCACTGAGGGGCTCTTATCAGTTGTGACAGCCGTGCAGTCCGTGCACTGTGTTCCATTTTAAAAAACAATAAAACCTCCAGTGAGTGCATCTGCTGACTGTTTGATACTCCTGAAGGCCCTGGAGCACTTGAATTTAGTAAAGGTGGGGCAGCACGGTGATGTGCACAGCACACCGATAAAAACAGTTTGTTAAACAAACATGTTATCTCAGCACTTTAGGTTGTAAGAAACAGTTCTTATCATTAGATTTATAGGTGACCACTCATAAATAAATATATTTTATGCCAGATTTTGGAGAAACAGGAAGACGAGAAAGTGAACAAGAGACATTTACTCTGCTCTGGGTGTTCTGCAGTCATTCAGAATAAGTGTTATCAGTTACATTATTAAATGTACCCAGTAAATCATTTTCTTACACATTCTCTTTCGCATTTTGAAGTAAAAAACCCTATATTTTTTTGTATTTGCCAGGACAATTAATGAGCATGTTTGAAAGCTATTGGACAATATTTCAGAGTAGAGCGACTTGAATCGATTTTCTTGATGTATTCCTGACAAAAAGCTTGATATTCTCTGTTGATAGTGTTTGCAAACAACAACATTGCTACTGATCTCCAGTTCAGCTCTATCTTTTTCATGGCATGGCATTTTTCAGATTAGCAGTTTTGAAACTGTAGATTGAAAGTGATATGAATAGGAGTCATCATTTTCCTATATGTAAATATGGTATTTATTCTATTCCTTTATCAGCTACTTTACACCAAATCCCAGCATAAAAATACAAGGTGAAGGGCCCTAATGTACCTATTTTATGAGATATTTCCTGACCAATACAGTAAAATACAGTTAATATTTTCATTTCTATATATATGTATTTATAGTAATTAAATATTAATTATTTTAAACTTTTGATGGTAATTTGTAGTGCAAAGAGGCCTAGGATTTGGAAGGGGGACATGAAGGTGTCAGAAAAGCATCCTCTGAAGGGGTGGACAGGACATGTGGCCCCTTCCTCCCTGTAAGAATTCAGTGAGACAGGACCACAAGGCAAGGCACCCTTGCAGGGAGCTGAGCTAATTGCTGGCATTTTCTTCTGCTTTAGGCAGGAACTCCTTGGATAGGAAATCTGACTTTCTATTAAATGAAATTTGAAGAGGTCTTGGAACGAGCATTCCTTAATGAATACCTTGTTAACTCCATCTCACCCATCTCTTCTCTATAGGAAGGGCAGTGCTTCCCTTCCAGCTCACTGGGAAATCACTTGAAAAGTACAAAGGTTCTGATGTTGGCTCTTTGGGAGGCAGCGGTCAATAAAAAAGATCATGAACTATCTCCAGGTAAATATTGCAGATTCCCAGAAGAACGAACAAAGTTGTGCTCCAGTTAACTGTCTCCATCTAATTCTCTGTTTGTGAGTGCCAGGACAGATAATCAGGAAAAAGCTCCCATGCTGCCAAATCCTATAAACTGTTAAGCAAGTTATGGCATATTTTTTCTTGACAAATATTGTTAGACTGTAGTTCAATGAGGAGCTATGAAGGTAAAAGATAAATGAAAATCGAATGCAAATGTGATTTAAAACTAAACAAGGCATCTGTCTTTCATCAGTCTGTCAAATGGGGCAGAAACACAGGTCTGTGAACAGGCAAACTGTTGTGTGCAATTTGTAGCAATCACCTTTCTCGAAATGAATGGGAGCAGCAGGAGCAGCCTCACACGTGTGAATTGCATTAGAGATGGCAATTGAGTCGTTGTAACTTAAGGCAGCAGGTTCTAATTGGGAAATGCTATCTGTAAAGGAAACAGAGATGGCCTTTGGGATGAAACTGAAAGATGAGGTGTCGGAGAAAGAGCTCCATCCTGGCATATTCTGTGGATTCTCCTCATGGGTGGTAATTTGAAGTAATGAGTAGTCCTTGTTGGATGACCTTGTACATCTGCTGTGCTGCCTGTTCAATCTGTAACTCACTTCCCATCAATTGCACTTTTATTACAATTAAATGTGCCATCATAAAGCCCTAAAAATGAACAGCACAATCTCTGCATATGTTCACAGCCATTTAGCTTGGGACTGGGAGGGTGGCAGAAGTCCATCTTAAACCTTTTGCTCGTGCCAAAGGGCATTTTGTTGATTGAAAGGTGCTGGGTGATGGAGCTGGAGGAGGATGGCAGGATTTGTTCAGCATGCACAGAAGCACTCACAAAACGATTTGAGATTGGAATGCCTGCTTGAGCCAACGTGCTGCGGAGACCACCTGGATGGTGGCATGAAGAACAAACTATCCTTTCCCTCCCCACTGCCAGCACCCCATCCCAGGCAATACAAAACATGAAAAAATGTTCTTGAATGTTGCCATTTTGACGACAGAGACATTCTTGTTTTGTCAGGATAATGATAGCGAAGTAAGAATGTTGTTGACAGGTTTTGGTTCTACTTTTAGTTATAGAGGAGAAACACTCATTCCAGTTTTTCACACCACAGCATTTGGACAATATACTGCTTCTTTTTTAATTACTACTGAAGAGAGATGGAAGGAATGGATGTTGATCATTCCCAAGTTATTCCTAATAATATCTTTAAAGATTCAATTTA